>JASAMX010021182.1:0-34128 GCA_030248175.1 Microlaimidae sp. YZB2_3 | reverse complement strand
AGTATTTCAGAATAGGAAAGGAAATAACCACAGGGAAAAGTATTCCCAAAAGCCATTTTTTTTTGTTACATGATTCCTTAATTGTTGTTGTTGTTGTCTGTTTTTTGAGGGGCAAGGGGCTGTCAACTTTCAGTTTAATTAGTGAAAATTGTTTAACTTTCGACTGTATATACCTCTCGGAGGGATCCTATGACCTTTATGATCCCTTTCGACCGATCTTTCGACCTACCGCCCCTCTATGACTCCTCATGCAAAATGCTCAAATTTTTAGAAAATCAAATTCATATTAAAAATTGTAATGGTGTTTATTTTATAAAATAGTTAACTAACAAATATTTGCAACATTTCAAAACTGCTACAGTTGCTAATTTAAGCATAACTTTTTTTTTTTTGAAAAAAAGAACCCAGCCGTCTAGAACTTTTAGGAGAAAACGTTCCACACGTTAAAAAAAAATCTCAAATCAGGGCGCGCTTCAAAAACTTATGGTTCTCAATGGCCCCTCAGGCCGCGCTCAAAAATAGGGAAAAATCTTAAAAAAATCAGTTTTTCCTTAAAAAAATGTTTTTGGATTAATTAAGCAGAAAAAGAGTGATAACTCGAGGCGTAATGTTTAGAGAGAGGGAAATAAAATGGATTAAAGATAAACCAAAATGCGTAGCCGCAACAGTGTGCCACGTGACTCAAAAAGGTTCATGCGAGAAATTTTTTGTTCCCATAGTATTAGCACTTTTTGAGAAAAAGCAATGTGTTCGTAAATGATAATTCTCATAAATCGAATGTAAATCAAAATTGACTATAAAAAGGAACTACTTACAAGGTTATGTATTACCAAATGAAAATATCATACAGCTCAAATTTTTCATTTTAGAAGCAACTGCATGTGTGCAATGTTAAATTACTACAATAGGCACACACGTAATGTGTCTGTATATACCCTCTGACTAAAGGTAAACTCAAATGTAGCTGCAAATATTGTTCGTTGGATTAAAAAACGGCCCATTAAGTAACCACTCAAAATCACCACAATTTAACGTTGTTTATTAAACAAATATCTCCGATTAATGAGTTTAATTGACTAGAAAGTGACGTCAGAAATTGTGATTTGAGTGGTTACTTAATGGGGGGCATATTTTGAATTCAACGAACAATGTTGGCAGCCATGTTGGAATTGAATCTTTAGTCCATATCTTTTCTGTACAAACTAACGCCTTTTTACTTTATTTATAAAAATTTTAATGACTATGGTTAAAATTATATCTGGCTGACTGCGAAAAAAAAATCCAAAATGAGACAAAAGTGGATCAATTTGAGTTTTGTCGTTAATTTCAAACATTGAAAAAATAATAAGAACGCAGATTTTATCTCAATTTGGGGGCCTTTTTACAAAATATACAAAAATTAATCGAACTATTTTAAATAGTAAATTTTAATAATCTTATTATTCTCAAAGTCAGTTAGATGTTATTTTTGTTTTTTTAAAGTTGACTCTTAAATTAGAGACTCAGCTAAGGCATAACATATTATGTTCGATTATAAAATATATCTTCTTGTAGTCACCACGATGTTCTCCGCGTTTTTCGGGACGCTTGGCCGAATTTTTGTTTTTTTTTTGAAATATAAATTTAAATTAATTTTTTTCAGAATGCAATAATTAAAAAAGTACTTTGTTGTTTTTATGTTTTCTTGCGCGAAAACCAAGATGGGGCGCTGAAAATTTTTTTTTTTGGTCCCGCCACCGACGAGAAAAAATCAGCGCAGCTCGCCACCGTTACGGTGCAGTTTTGATGAGGGGGGCTGTCTCGTTGTCGCCTGTACAATCCTTATCAAACGTGAAAACTACTTTGCGTGATTTGGAAAATTTTTTATTTGTCTCTATTTTTTTTCAATTTTCTCATTTTGATCAATAAATCAGAATAGGAACCAAACTAAAAAATGCTTCTGCAACTTTGTAGAGTTTTGCTCTTCCACCGGCCCATGTTTATTTTCTGATTTATAGTAACGAAGAAGGAATATCGATTTCTTGAGCGTTGGAATAATTATAATAATAAGAAGAAGAAAAAAGTAGGAAAGAAGAAAGTTCTGAAATTTCAAAATTTACCCATGTTCTCTAAATAATGGTTGGCGCAGCACCGCGGGGCTAAATCGCCGCGCGTGGCGCTCCCGCGCTACCCATGATATATCTAAACTAAAAATACTTTATACAGTTAATCATGGGTGGCGCGGGAGCGCCACGGGGCGATTTAGCCCCGTGGTGCCGCGCCAACCATTATTAGAGAACGTGGGTAAATTTTAAATTCAGAACCTTCTTCTCTCTTCTCTTATTATTATTATTATTATTATTATTATTCCAACGCTCAATCCTTAATATCGATATTTTTTTCTTCGTTACTGATTAATCAAAAATAAACATGGGCTCGTTGAAAAGAAGAAAGAATTACTCAACTTTCTTAGGAAGCACTTTTTTCATTTGAGCCTTTGTTATCGATTTATTGATCAAACAAGGAAAATCCGAAAAATAAACAAATAAAAATCCAAACCGCACAATAACAGCCTTTTGGCAACAATAAGGATTGTACAGAGCAGACAACCAACATCCCCTCATAGAAACCGCACAAAAAAAGCAGACGGGTTTTAATTGGTGTCAGAAACGGAACCAGTTCCCAGCACCATCTGCATCAACCGCGCGGAAAACGGCAAAGCAACAGATTACTTTTTTAATTCTTGCATTACTGATGACAAAATTAATTCTGAAAATTTTATTTATTAAAAAATAATAATAAGCGTCGTGGCGCGGGAGCGCCACGCCGGTAATTATGGGTGGTCCGGGTGCCACACGGGCAATTTAACCCACGGCACCGCGCCGAATATACTCTTAGAGAACGTGCCTAAATTATGTAATCCACGTTCATCATCTTGTTCTAATTATTATTATTTTTACTTTAAAAATTATAATTGCAATGGATTGGCGCACGCCAGGATTCGCGCCAACTATATTTTAGTAAAACGTACATAAATTTTGTCTGGAGCGCAGCTGCACCGCACTAACTATAATTATACAACGTGGGTAAATTTTGTAATTTAAATTCATCTTCTTCTTTTTATTATTTTTTATTTCAAAAAGTATATCTCGGCAACGGAATGATTATAAACATGTGTCATTGCGCAGCTAAAACTATAGTTTATAAGGCTATTTTTTAATTTAATTCAAAAAAAGTGGTAGACTAGACTTGAAAAATGCCCTAAGAATAGAGCAGGAAAAAGGGACAATTTTTACCCGGGCGTATGTTTAGACAGAAAAGATGTGAACTAGGCTGAGATGGACATTATGTGGACTATAGGAAATTTGCATTTGGTTTGGGCAACTCGTCACTAAATTAAAATTCCCTCCACCATATGGTACTGATTTGTTTATACATTGATCTAATCACACAGCACTGTTGCATTTTTTTCGTTTAGATGAAATGTCAATTTAAAAAATCCCATACTCACAGGCACTCTTTTGACAAGCGCGAAATCGCCACTTTCAATTAGAAATCATTATAAAATATTAATCTTTTGGCCGATAAAAGCGGGGTGCTATAAAAAGTTAAGAATCGTGTGCTATCGAGTGGTTATAAAAAACATCCACCGAAAAGTTTTGTCACAGTTCGCAACAGATGTTCCGTGGATTCTAGATTTTTAAGGCCTTTTTTAAAAAAAAATTGATTATTAATTTTTGGGCGAAATTTTTATAATAATTTAGGGTACTGTAGGGGGCAACTTTCAGAGGTGGTTTGGGTTCAAAATGATCTCTGGATTTTTTTTTTAATTTGCAAAAAAACACTTTTTTTTACGAAAATATATCATAAAAAAAATCCTGAAGTCCTTTCTTTAATCGTTTATAATAAAAAATGGTAAAAGCCTATATCTCAACTTATATCCAAACTTTCGTTAAAAAATAACGAATCAATTTTTTTAATTTTCGTTTAATTTTCTTTTAATTGACGCCGAGAAACTACATTTTTTAGCGAATCCTTTAAAAAGCACCTTTTTGGAAAACTCAGGCTACCCCAGTAGCCTAGTGGGTACGTCGCGCTCGCATTTTTTGGATCGATGGGAAGCTTGACCGATATTTTTAACGCTGAAAAAAATTTTTTTTGATTTTTTACTTTTAATTTAAAAAAATGTTTTGCTTAGATACGCTAAATAGAAAAATGAAAAAATAAAATATTTTTTGCAATAAAAATCTATTATGTTTTATATTTTTGACATGTATTTTATTTTTGACGTTATTTGACGCACTCGTGGACGATAACATTTTTCTTACAGAAAACGAACTGTTAAAAATCGAGCAAAAAAAAAGGAGCCCAAACTACGTATAGTAAGATGTAATTCAAAAAGAGCCTCGTCGTCAAAAAAAACTGCTGAAATTTGTAATTAAATAATTTACGACTAAAGTAAAACTAATACTTAAATCGATATACATAAATTTAAAGTTTTTCTTCTGCTGCACAGTTAGCGAAATACGGTAGAACCACTTTTTAGCCACAATCAATAGGGAAACATTTTAAATTAACGTTAATACATATTTTTAACATTATAAATTTTTATTCCCTGTTCTAGCTATAAATATTACCGCCGTTCGAAAAACAGTTTTCAAATTTGTTTCTTTTTTTATTTTATATCTTCTTTTTTCTAGCTTTTTTTTTTTGTATTGATTTTTGAAAAGAGTTGATTTTTGAATTACTTTAGCAAGAAGTATTTTTTTTTTTTTGTATGAACTTTTGTGATTTTTATTTAAATAATAAGTATTCGGTCTTTATTTTAGCAATAGTAGCCCCCGTCTGTTGTGTCGTTATTTTTTTTTTTTTTTTGTAGTAGTTTGAGTTTTTTTGTGAGAGCAAACGAGCAGAGGAATACTAGACCTTGCCTGCTTGTCGTCCCTTGATGGGACCTTTGGATTTTGGTCCCTTTGGGATAGTCCTTTTGCCGGGGGATCGAGTCCCTTTTAGTCCCTTTTGAGACTATTTATATATGGGATCCCTTTATGGACTCGAAGTCCCTTTATTGGCCGGTCCCTTTATGGGACTTTTTTTACGCGTTTGTTCTGAGTGTCTCATTTTTCCTTTATTATATATTTCTAAGAGTGTTTTGTTTTTTTTCTTATTTGTGGAGTGGTCTTTTATTTGTAGTAGTGCTTTTTTTAGTAAGTGCTATGTTGTGTCTGTGTGTGTTGTTGTTCTTTTGAGCTTCGTGTTACGCTCTCTGTAGAATATCTGGCCCCGCATATTTCTGTATTATGGCGGTGCGGTTTTCAGTTTCCGTGCTGTGCCGCTATATTTGTTATAATACCGCGTTTAACACGATGTGTTATAGGTAGATTATTCCACAGTGTAAATTTTTTATCATGTAAAAAAAATCCACAATGTGTTGTGGAATAATCTACAATTTGTTGAATAATCTACGTGACAATTTTTCTACGTATACTGTAGATTATTCTACATGAGAACCGCAATTCTTGCAAACAAAAAAAACTGCACACGTATAACTCTGTGATGATGTTTTTTTTCACGTGACGTTGTCAAATATTCACCACTTTCGTTGAATCCAACGTATAAATTATTTTACATGTTAAAACATCAAATATCTTGAATAATTTGAATTATTCCACAGTATTATGTAAAAAAATTTGTTGTATGCATTTTGCGTTTACAATTTTTCATTTTGCAAACTTCGAACTGCAAAAATCCGTGAACGTAAAATACTCAGCAGAGGTTTTTTT
Source organism: Microlaimidae sp. YZB2_3 (assembly GCA_030248175.1). Classification (NCBI taxonomy): domain Eukaryota; kingdom Metazoa; phylum Nematoda; class Chromadorea; order Desmodorida; family Microlaimidae; species Microlaimidae sp. YZB2_3. The sequence goes on along the minus strand of JASAMX010021182.1, from coordinate 28,366 downwards.
CCACGTAATGTTGTCAAATATTCTAGGTTTTTTGTTGCATCGGACGTATAAATGATTTTATATGTTAAAAAATCGAATATTTTTACTGATTTGAATTTTTCGACAGTGTAGTATGTTGAAAAACTTCATCTAGGAGTTTTTGCGTTCGCAAATTTTTATTTTTACGTGATAAAAAATCAACACTGTGGAATAATCTACCTACAATTTGAACAAAAGTTTAACACACAGTCGGACATTCCCTACTCTTATGCATTCCTGATATACTTAACGTGTTTTTAATATTAACAAAATTGGTTTTCTGAGAAAAGTTTTCATTTTAAAAGGGTTTTCATTTACTTAGAAGAGGGTATAATGACTATCGTAATGCCATGAATCATCATATAGTAAGAGAATGAAGAATTTTATAAACATAAAAGGACAATACAAATTTCGGGTCTACAATATGTGACAAATATTTATTGTCGTTTTGGCGATTTGATTTGGTAAATTCGATCCAATTCTCTTCAGATAGATGTTGTTAATAGATACTCAGATTTTTTCAAATACTTTCAAAAAAGCGTTTTCTGGGTTTTTTTAATTTTAGTTGAGCAAGCTGCATAGGTTCGCGCCTGCTGGCGCGCTTAATTTGCTTTAACTTATGTTTTTTTATTTTGCAGAACTAATCTTAGTTTAAATTTGGATGGGCCGAATTTCCCAGAAAATTAATTTTCAAGTTTTTAGTTTTACAAGCTTTCCATCATGATTACCTGTGATTTAAAAAAATATTGGAGTAGGGTTATAAAATTGTTTAAGCACAAATAGTATTCTTTTGCTGTCTCTTTATTTTTATTGACAAGATAATCCAAGAATACTGTCAGATAAACTATTTTAGTGGTGGTATTGTGAAACATTGTTACGGTTTCAATAATCAGCAACAAATCGGGCTTCATGTAGTATAACTGTTTATTACCAAGCACTTAGATCGAGTAAAACAAAGCATCGAGTAGCAAATATTCATCGAAGTACACGGTTATAAAATTATTGAAACAAGAAAGTTAATATTTTTTCAAATTTTTTTTTATGTTTCCTTTTTTCTTTTTGTCCTCTTGTAAGTAAACAGAGTTTTCCGAAACTTAGAATCGGATATTTTCTAACAATTAAAAAGATGTTCAGTTAAATACAGAACAATCCCCCTCACCAGGAGGTATGATGCATAAGAGTAGGGGGAATGTCCGACTGTGTGTTAAACTTTTGTTCAAATTGTAGGTAGATTATTCCACAGTGTTGATTTTTTATCACGTAGAAATAAAAATTTGCGAACGCAAAACTCCTAGATGAAGTTTTTCAACATACTACACTGTCGAAAAATTCAAATTAGTAAAAATATTCGATTTTTTAACATATAAAATCATTTATACGTCCGATGCAACAAAAAACCTAGAATATTTGACAACATTACGTGGAAAAAAACCTCTGCTGAGTATTTTACGTTCACGGATTTTTGCAGTTCGAAGTTTGCAAAATGAAAAATTGTAAACGCAAAATGCATACAACAAATTTTTTTACATAATACTGTGGAATAATTCAAATTATTCAAGATATTTGATGTTTTAACATGTAAAATAATTTATACGTTGGATTCAACGAAAGTGGTGAATATTTGACAACGTCACGTGAAAAAAAACATCATCACAGAGTTATACGTGTGCAGTTTTTTTGTTTGCAAGAATTGCGGTTCTCATGTAGAATAATCTACAGTATACGTAGAAAAATTGTCACGTAGATTATTCAACAAATTGTAGATTATTCCACAACGCGTTGTGGATTTTTTTACATGATAAAAAATTTACACTGTGGAATAATCTACCTATAAGGGTTGTGGGTCGCGGGGGGGGGCGGGGGCTTCTTCTCTTCTCTTTTTCTTTTTTTTTCTCGGGCTGTTGGGCCGGCCCTTGCCTTCTTCCTTGCGCGTCCCCTCGGCTTAGGCCCCAGGACCCTTGGGCTTTCCCTTTTGGGCTGTCCCTTTTGGACTGTTTTTTACAAGCAGTTTGTTCTAAGTGTCTCATTTTTCCTTTATTATATATTTTTGCTCTTACTTTACTTAAATTAAAATTCTTCAAATTACTTTTACTTTTACTTAAAATAATCTAAAATCAATACTTTTTACAACACTAACTTTTAATTAAAACATAGGGCTTACTTTTATTTTTGCTTTGTTAAATAAATTTGACCGTTAATTTTACTTTTATTTTATTTAAATTAAAAATCACAAATTATTTTGTTCCCAATTTACTTAAATAAAAATTTTTAAAATTACTTTTACTTTTGCTTAAAGTAATTGAAAATCAACTTTCTTTTAGAAAATCAATACTTAAAATAATTAAAAAGCTGTTTAGAGGGTCATGACTGAAGATATTTTGAAAATTTAAAAAAAAAAATGTTAAGGATTTTTAAACGTTTTTAAAGAGTTATAAACAGGAAAATTCCGATAACTAAACGGCGGTAGTGTTTATCACTCAAACCAGGGATAAAAAATTTATAATGTTAAAATATCTAACATAAATTTAAAATGTCCTATTGATTGTGGCTAAAATATTCTACAATGATACTGTTAGTTAACTGTCACGGAAGAAAACTTTAAATTTATGTATATCAACGTGTAGTCTTACTTTAGTCGTAAATTATTTAAGGTAGAACTTCACAGTTTTTTTTGACGACAGACCTTTTTGAATTACATCTTACTATACGTAGTTTGACCTTTTTATTCAATTTTTGACATTCATTTTTCTGTAAGAAAATGTTATCGTCCACAATCATCAAATAACATCAATAAAATACATGTCAAAAATATAAAACAGTAATAAAGTTTATTACCAAAAATATTTTATTTTTTCATTTTCTATTTAGCGTATCTTAAGTAATAAAACATTTTTTTAAATTAAAAAGCTAAAAAATAAAAAAAAATTTTTCGGCGTTAAAATATGGTCGAGCCCATGGATCCGAGGATGCGAGCGCGACGTACTAACCACTCGGCTACTGGGTCCTCTGAGATTTTCAATTAAAAGGTGCTTTTAAAGGATTGGTTCAAAATGTAGTTTCTCGGCGTCAATTAAAAGAAAATTAAACGAAAATTAAAAAAATTGATTCGTTATTTTTTAACGAAAGTTTGGATATAGTTAGATATAGGCTTTTACCATTTTTTATTATAAACGATTAAAAAAGGACTTCAGGATTTTTTTTACTATATATTTTCGTAAAAAAAGTTTTTTTTGCAAATTAAAAAAAATCCAGAGATCATTTTGAACCCAAACCACCTCTGAAAGTTGCCCCCTACATTACCCTAATTTATTATAAAATTTCGCCCAAAAATTAATAATCAATTTTTTTTAAAAGGCCTTATTGTAGAATCCATGAACATCTGTTGCGAACTGGACAAACTTTTCGGTGATGTTTTTATAACCACTGGATAGCACAGATTCTTAACTTTTTATAGCACCCCGCTTTTATCGGCCAAAAATTAATATTTATAATGATTTCTAATTGAAAGTGGCGATTTCGCGCTTGTCAAAGATTGCTGTGAGTATGATTTTTTAAATTGACATTTCATCAAACTAAAAAAAATGCAACAGTGCTGTGTGATTAGATCAATGTATAAACAAATCATTACCATATGGTAGAAATTTTAATTTAGTGAGCAGTTGCCCAAACCAAATGCGAATTTCCTATAGTCCACATAATGTTCATCTCAGCCTAGTCCACATCTTTTCTGTCTAAACATACGCCCGGGGAAAAATCGCCCCTTTTTTCCTGCTCTATTCTTAGAGCATTTTTCAAGGCTAGTCTACCACTTTTTTGAATTAAATTAAAAAATAGCCTAATAAACTATAGTTTTAGCTGCGCAATGACACATGTTTATAATCATTCCGTTGCCGAGATATACTTTTTAAATAAAAAATAATAATAAGAAGAAGATAAATTTAAATTACAAAATTTACCCACGTTGTTTAATTATAGTTAGTGCGGTGCAGTTGCGCTCCAGACAAAGTTTATCTACGTTTTCTAAATATAGTTGGCGCGATGGCGTGCGCCAATGATTGCAATTATAATTTTTAAAGTAAAAATAATAATAATTAGAACAAGATGATGAACATGAATTACAAAATTTACTCACGTTCTCTAAGTATAGTTGGCGCGGTGCCGTGGGTTAAATTGCCGTGTGGCACCCCGCACCACCGATAATTACCGGCGCGTGGCGCTCCCGCGCCACGACGCTTATTATTATTTTTTAATAAATAAAATTTTGAATTAATTTTGTCATCAGTAATGCAAGAATTAAAAAAGTAATCTGTTGTTTTGCCGTTTTCCGCGCGGTTGATGCAGATGGTGCTGGGAACTGGTTCCGTTTCTGACACCAATTAAAACCCGTCTGCTTTTTTTGTGCGGTTTCTATGAGGGGATGTTGGTTGTCTGCTCTGTACAATCCTTATTGTTGCCAAAAGGCTGTTATTGTGCGGTTGGGATTTTTTATTTGTTTATTTTTCAAATTTTTTATTTTGATCAATAAATCGATAACAAGGACCCAAATGAAAAAAGTGCTTCCTAAGAAAGTTGCGTAATTCCTTCTTCTTTCTAATGAGCCCATGTTTATTTTTGATCAATCAGTAACGAATGAGGATATCGCTTTTAAGGATGGAGCGTTGGAATAATAATAATAATAATAATAATAATAATAAGAAGAAGAAGAAGAAGGTTCTGAATTTCAAAATTTACCCACGTTCTCTAATAATGGTTGGCGCGGCACCACGGGGCTAAATCGCCCCGTGGCGCTCCCGCGCCACCCATGATTAACTGTATAAAGTATTTTTAGTTTAGATATATCATGGGTAGCGCGGGAGCGCCACGCGGCGATTTAGCCCCGCGGTGCTGCGCCAACCATTATTAGAGAACGTGGGTAAATTTTGAAATTCAGAACTTTCTTCTTCCTACTTTTTCTTCTTCTTATTATTATAATTATTCCAACGCTCAATTCTTAAAATCGATATTCCTTCTTCGTTACTGATTGATCAGAAATAAACATGGGCTCATTGAAGAGCAAAAAGAATATTACGCAACTTCCTTAGGAAGCATTTTTTCATTTCGTTCCTTGTTATTGATTTATTGATCAAAATAGAAAATTGAAAAAATAGACAAATAAAAATTTCCAATCACACAATAACAGCGTTTTGGCGACAATAAGGATTGTACAGGGCAGACAACGGACAGCCCCTCATAGAAACTGCACCATAACAGTAGCAGACTGCGCTGGGTTTCTAATTGGTGGCAGAAACCGGACCAGTTCCCAGCGCCATCTACTTCAACCGCGCGAGAAACGTAGAAAACAACAAAGTACTTTTTTAATTATTGCATTACTGATGAAAAAAATTAATTTAAATTTATATTTCAAAAAAAAAGACAAACTTGAAATTGGCCAAGCGTCGAAAAACGCGAGAAATTAAGTCAGGTATAATTGTCCAAATTATATTTTATAATCGAACACTATTAATAAGTTATGTTATGCCTTAGCTGAGTCTCTAATTTAAGAGTCAACTTTAAAACAAATAACATCTAACTGACTTCGATAATTTCAGTATTGAATTTACTATTTAAAATAGTTGGTTAATTTTTGTATATTTTGTAAAAAGGCCGAATTAAAAATAAAATCTGCGTTCTTATTATTTTTTTCAATGTCATAACGACAAAACTCAAATTGATCCACTTTTGTCTCCATTTTGATTTTCGCAGTCAGCCAGATATAATTTAACCATAGTCATTAAAATTTTTATAAATAAAGCAGTTTAAAAGGCGTTAGTTTGTACAGAAAAGATATGGACTAAAGGTAAACCCAACGTGGCTGCAACAGTTGTTCGTTGAATTAAAATATGCCCCCCATTAAGTAACCACTCAAATCACGAGATTCTGACGTCACTTTATCAGTCAATTAAACTTGATTTAATAGGGAGTATTTGTTTAATAAAGCGACGTTAAATTATCGTGATTTGAGTGGTTACTTAATGGGGCCATTTTTTAATCCAACGAACAACTGTTGCAGCTACGTTGGGTTTACCTTTAGTCAGAGGTGTATACAGACACGTACGTGTGTCCATTGTAGTAATTTAACATCTGACACATGCAGTTGCTTACTAAATGAAAAATTTAGACTATATGATATTTTTTCATTTGGTGAACTAATTACATAACCTTGTAGTAGTTCCTTTATAGTCGATTTGATTTACATTCGATTTATAAATTATAATTTTTACAAACACATTGCATTTTCTAAAAATTGCTAATCTTGTGGGAACGAAAAAATTTCTCGCATGAAAGTCATATGGACGTTTCTAAATTAGTCACGTGAGCACACTGTTGCAGCTACGTTTGGTTTATCTTTAATCCATTTATTTCCTGTCTAAACATACGCCTGGGGGTATCACTCTTTTTTCTGCTTTAGTAATAGAACATTTTTTAAGGAAAAACTGATTTTTTAAGGACCCTATTTAGAGCGCAGCCTGATTGAGGGGCCATTGAGAACCATAACTAAAGCGCGCCCTAGTTAAGATTTTAACGTGTGGAACGTTTACTCCTAAAAGTTCTAGACGGCTGGTCTTTTTCAAAAAAAAAAACATGTTAAATTAGCAACTGTAGCAGAATTTTAAAATGTTAAATATATTTGTTAGTTAACTATTTTATAAAATAAACACCATTACAATTTTTAATATGAATTAGATTAAGTAATTTTCTAAATTTTTTGAGCATTTTTTGCATGAGATCATAGAGAGGGTGCGGTAGGGTCGAAAGGGATCATAGAGAGGGTATAGTAGGGTCGAAAGGGATCATAGAGGTCATAGGGATCATAGAGAGGGTATAGTAGGGTCGAAAGGGTTTAAACAATTTTCACTAATTAAATCTTGAAAGTTGACACACCCCTTGCCCCTCAAAAAACAACAACAACAACAACAATTAAGGGATAATGCTAACAAAAAAAATGAGTTTTTTGGGAATACTCCCTGTGGTTATTCCTTTCCTCCTCCAAAAAAAAAGAAGAAAAAGAGAAAAAAAAGCTCTCCACCTGAGGTCATTATGAAAACAAAATATACCACAACAATAGTTAAAATATTATAAGATTACACACACATATCTAAAACAATGGTTAAAATGTAATAAAATAATTATTAATTTACTACTTTTAAGTCAAACCATTAACAACATGATTGATCAAAATTGATTTTAATAAATTAACACATGACTGATGTTGTAAATAAAAAGCATCACAACGCTATGAAATGTAACACAAATAAAGAAAACAATAAATTATGCAAATTAACCATAGTTTATTGGTTTAGACAACCAATCAACACACGGAAAATTAGCGTCACTGATATCGAATAAGAAAAATTTGGAATCAAACTGAGATTAAAAAATTCTGTTTACATGTTCTGTTAACTCATGATGTCAAGTGGTATGTTATAATACAGTATGATATGTGAACAAACTACACTACCTAAGACGAGTTGTCTAAAATTCGTTTTTTCATTGTTAGAGAAGTGAAGAATATTTTAAGAGATTCAACATAATTTACTAATTGGCAATGATTTGAGAGAGTTATGCTTCCATTTAGTGTCGTTTTTCGAAGCTCCAGAGCAAAGCTCGGACTTTAGAAGTGGAAGTTCATTCTATTTTTTACTATGTAATTTTATAGATAATTGAAGAGTAATAAAAAAACTATTTTGTCAAAAGTTTTTTGTAAACTTTTTTCAAAGCACAAAAACAATAAAAATAGTCCTAGAAATGCAAATAGACCAATATAAAACACATATTTTGAGCTTAAAAAAACTTAAAGTCGCTCATTTAAGGAAAACGCTCCAGAACTCCCTCCGTTTTAAATGGTTGGAGGGTGGGAACATCATTAGTACCAATAAAATAAATATCAAAAAAAAGAACATAAAAATGAAACATTTCTAAACGTATTCTTGTAATGGTGATCGTATGGGTGCCTCACGCGGCATTCATAATATTATTTGTATTAAAATACTGTATTTAAGTTTGTTATTTCAAGTCTAAAATAATTGGCTAAGGCGCATATAGAGAACTTTATGCTGATAAATGCATAAATTCATGTTTTAAACAAACAATTTTTTCAATTATCGCGCATAAAACAAAAAAATAATTTGTTTTTGGTATGGTTTTCTAAACAATTGTTTAATAAAAATAAGTGATGTTTTTACTTTTTAATATCATACTCTGGAGCTCCGGAGTTCCGGCTCTTAAATAAACGATTTCAGCTTATTTAAGCTCTAAATATGTTTTAAGTTATTCCATCAGCATTTTTAAGATTTTTTAAAAGTTTAAAATAAGAAGTTTAAAAATATAGTTCTCAAAAAAATTTTGACTAAATAATTTTTAAAATTAGTTTTTAATTATTCTTGAAATCAATACAAAAATTGAGCGTAGCTTCGGAGATCTAAAGTTTACTTCGAAACTTCGAAAAGTGTAGCCCAGCTCCGGAGCTTAATGTTCCGGGGAACATCACTAATAGAAATCGTCGTTACTCCGACACAAAAGAATCACAATCAGCATAAAATCAATGTGGCTCTGACTCATTTTGTTTAGAATTTTTGTGTGTAAAGATATAAAAGGAATCACAGTCACAAGTATCTTACGACGCTTCTGACTCACTGTGTCAGAGTAACGACGAAATAGACCCGTAAAAACATTTTTTATTCGCACACACGAGCGGTTTCATTCACGTCCCGGCTGTATGTTGCACCGAGTTGACGCTTTTAATTCTTATGTTGACGCTTTGCTGTCTCTTGGTTTCGCTTTCCGAGCAGAGTATCCAATTGCACAGGGGCAGGCAGCACTTTTTCATCACGGCGAAAATTATCAGAATCACGACGGCGTAAATGGCGACGTCAAAAACGATGGCTAGCGCTTCGGATACGCTCCCTATCCCATTGAACCATTTAACAGGATTCAAATGATGCAGAAAATTCTGAAGACTCTCTTTGTTGCAGCCGTCACAGTGACTCTGGTGATCTTGCCAACCTTCAGGCACCTAATAAGCGAAAATCGATAGAGTAATATAGTGGTTTAGGGCAAAAATTTTTTCTGGGGGTAATTTTCTGTGGTATTCTCAAACTACAAATAAAATGTGTTTATACTCATTTCTTTAGTTGATCACCAAAGTCACATAAGAACATTTTCTTTACCACGTGATTAAATTTGCATGACAATAGTTGGCGCGCAGCTGATATGCTGTTGTTACGTATGATGTTCAGTTCAGTAAAAGTACGTTCAGTAGTTTTTGCGTGGTTTTCCAATAAAGAATTAAGGTGATTTGACAGTTGCAAACGCACTTTCTACAACTGAATATCACTTATTTTTCTAACTCACTTATCACTTTCCACAACTGCAAACGCAGTTCTAAAGTCACATAAGTGATATTCAGTTGTGGAAAGTGAGTTTGCAACTGTCTAATCACCCTAATTCTTTATTGAAAAACCACGCAAAAACTACTGAACGTACTTTTACTAAACTGAACATCATACATAACGGCATATCAGCTGCGCGCCAACAATTGTCATGCAAATTTAATCACATGGTAAAGAAATTGTTTCTTATGTGACTTTGGTGATTAACTAAAGAAATGACTATAAACACAGTTTATTTGTAGTTTGAGAATATCACATAAAATTACCCCCAGGAAATTTTTTTCCTAAACCACTATATTACTCTATGCAATAATATTGTCCTACCTATGTTTTAGGACTAACCAGTATGACAAATTGCTGTGCGCGTTAAGGTGCGCGTTCACCTTTTACTAATGGACGTATCTAGCATTACAAACTTTTGGGTCCGCGGTCCCACAGCGAAATCAGAATTCGTTATGAAACCAATGATTTTTATCAATTTTTTTCGGAAACCGGAGATTAAACAACAGTATTCAAACAATATTGAATACTTTTGTCAACTTCTGACCATTATTTAGAGCTATTTTAAGCATTAATAAGGTTTTTCATATGTAAATTTTTTTTGGTTAACCAGAAAAAAACATTTTGTAATGCTTTAATTTAATATAAAAAAAGCATCTCAAAATTTCTCAAATAGATGTTTCTTATTTGTAGTATTTTTAATTTCAAAAATAAGACAACAAAATGCATTTAATTTGAGAGGAACTTTGTTTCGTGGTGGGATCGCTGACCCAATTTTTGTAATGCTAGGTAGGTCCATTTTTTGAGAGATTTTTAAAATTTAAAAATAAAATTTATTAAAATTTCATCTAATCAAGTAAAACTATTTAAATAAATACTATAATAGAAAAGTTAAATAAAATGTTTCAATAAGTAAACTTACTCTCAATTCATCTATCGGTTGTGAGTAGTATTCTAGCCATATGCAAGTCCCTGCATTTATTTGACTTGAAGGGTAAATGCATACATATCTTTCACCATTTACACTTTTTGGAAGGCTTTTTGTCACCATATATGTTTTTCGATTCGGTAAACCGATTTCCATACTAAAATCAGATTTGAAAATATATCATTGGAAAAACATATATTTATCTAAACCCTAATATTATTACCAATACTAAATTTAACAAAATTACTTATATGTGCTCTTAGAGCATATGGGTATCTCTTCCAAAGCTAGATAAGCAATAAAAAAGCTCAAAAATTAAGTTTGGAGGCAGTTAGAAGTCATTTTAAAGACTTTTTTTTTATTTTAGTTTTCCAAAATCGGAGGGTAAACCTTCTCCTTCCTCACTTCTGAGTGGGGAGGGGTTAAACCCTCTCCTTCTCAGAATTTGGGGGTGGGGGGTTACGGGGTCACCCCCAACCCCCCCCCCCGTGCCCATGTATAGTGGGCAGCCTCCCGAATTTTGGGGGGTATACCTGACACCTGAAGTTTGGATTGGATTTCCCAAAAAATTTTTTTGGGGTTATACCTCAAATACCCCATTTTTAGTGTAGTAGTGGGACCCCCCAATCATAGGTGAGCACGGTCGGGGAAGCTAGGGGGGGGTGGTTATCCTGGGTAAATCGAATTTTGAATTCTAGGGGGGTCAGATCTCAAAATTTAGAGGGGGGTAAAAAAATTCGAAAATTTGGGGGAGGGGGGGGGGGGCCCTGGATTTTTTTCCAGAGGGGCGCCCCAAAATTTCGAGGCTAGGGGGGGGGCGGACCTGACTGACCCCCCCCCACCCCCCTTGTTCATCTATGTCGGCTACGCCAGGGAACGATTCTCAAAGTATGAGGAGGCGGTAAAGCGCCCTGGATTTTCGCCAGGAAGAACCCGAAATTGCGACTTCTTTGCAGTCTTAACCCTCTTAAAACACCTATTCACCGATTAAACACCGATGCCCCCTAGCTTTCCGGTCCAAGCTCATCAATCTAGATAACCCCTTCTTCTTTCAAAAAATTAAAAACCACTGAGAAATGTTGGCTTCCTCTTCCGCTCGCATTTTACCTCTTCTCTTGCGGCGTCTCTCGTCTTGAGTGCGGCGCAGTGGTAGCGCAGGGCGTCTAGAATTCTACCTTCCAGCAGCCAAACGTAGCTCCCGAGATCCACAGTCCCGATCTCCAGGCAGAGCTCGATCAAATTCTGGGTGTTGTAGTGACCCTAGAAACCCTAAAATTTGTATGGAGTACAACCCCCCTCCTTTTCGAAATCCTGGCTAAGCTCCTGAAACGAGGCTTCTCTTTTCGGAGCTTAGGAGCAACCATAGGTGAGAAAGGGGGGCACAGGGTGGGGTCCACCCCCCCTAGCCTCGAAATTTTGAGGGCCCTCCCCCCTAGACGAAAATCTAGGGCCCCCCCCCTCCACCCAAATTTCCAAATTTTTTACCCCTGACCCCCCCCCCCCTCCCCTTTCGGGGAAAATTTTAGGTACCTTTTTTATACTAAATTTTCTTCCAAAAACGTGAATTTTCATCACAAATTCATGCTTTTACACCCTTTTTATACATGAATATGGCTTTTTATTCAATAAAATGTAGTATTATCCTATAAAAAGAACAATTATTAAAGTTATTATGGTTTAAAACTGTTTTGCTTTGGACACCGGACCCCAGCTGACCCCCCTCTAGATTTCAAAATTTCGCACCCCGGGTCGACCCCCCCCTCAAACGCGAGAGGGGGGGTCCGGCCGGACCCCCCTCCTAGAATTCAAAATTCGATTTACCCCGGGTAACCACCTCCCCCCTAGCTTCCCCGACCGTGCTCACCTATGAATTGGGGGGTCCCACTACTACACTAAAAATGGGGTATTTGAGGTATAACCCCAAAAAAATTTTTTGGGAAATCCAATCCAAACTTCAGGTGTCAGGTATACCCCCCAAAATTCGGGAGGCTGCCCACTATACATGGGCACGGGGGGGGGGTTGGGGGTTAACCCGTAACCCCCCACCCCCAAATTCTGAGAAGGAGGGTTTAACCCCCTTCCCCACTCAGAAGTGGGGGGGGGGAAAGAAAAGGTTTACCCTCCGATTTTGGAAAACTAAAATAAAAAAAAAGTCTTTAAAATGACTTCTAACTGCCTCCAAACTTAATTTTTTGAGGTCAAAATGAATGTTTTAAGCAATAAAAAGCTCAAAAATGCAATAAAAAGGGCTTTTTGACCTGAAATTAGCGTTTTTTTACCTATCTTTCCTTCAAAATCGAAAAACGATATGGGCAAAATGCACTCCGAAAAAAAATGATATGGGTATTTTGCGTTTCTCGGATTTTAACCCCCCTTATTTTGGGGTTTAACCCCCCCACTCCGTACCAACTTGCCCATGTATGCTGCCCACCTATGCTTCCGCGTCCAAATCACCCTTCTGGAGGATGAGGGTGGAGAGAGAGAGAGTCTTCTTAGTATATTTTAATAGAGTGTATTTCGTTGTTACACGGCCAAATGAGCCACAATCGTTATAAAATACACGTGACTGTGACCTATTCTGTGGTTAATACGTTGCTGTTTAAATTTTAAAATAAGTCACAACAGTTGCATATATTTTATACACGTTGTGGCTCTTTTTGCCGCAGTAACGACGCTATTATGACATAATATAGAGTGTCTATAGTAAAGCGCCTCGGCCTAGACTCGATCTCGAGACCTTCACATTCTTATGCGAAACCAGCGTTGCGTTCCACCACCACCCTCCACAACCTCCCCAACGTAGTAAATCTACAAAACTACCGCTGAAAAGGGGGGTTTAACCCCCCCCCCACTCAGAAGTGGGGGGGGAGAAAAGGTTACCCCCCCCCAATTTTGGAAAAATGAAGAAAAAATATGTCTTTAAAATGACTTCTAACTGCCTCCAAACTTAAGTTTTGAGGTCAAAATGAATGTTTTAAGCAATAAAAAGCTCAAAAATGCAATAAAAAGGGATTTTTGACCTAAAATTAGAATTTTTTACCTATTTTCCTTCAAAATCAAAAAAACGATATGGGTAAAATGCACTCCAGAAAAAACGATATGGGTATTTTGTGTTTCTCGGATTTTAACCCCCCCCCTAATCTGTGGTTTAACCCCCCCACTCCGGACCAACTTGGCCATGTATGTACCATAGGTGTCCAGGGGTGGGGTTGGGGGCATAGGTGAGGCAGCCTCTTGAATTTTGTAACAGAAATTTCCTCCCTCCCTTGTTTCGTACTTTGCTCGTTTCGTCTGTCCTTTCTTGTTAAAACTTTGCACTGGAATAAATAAAATAGCTATCGTTTATTTTTATACCAATCTTTGGTGCCATTGAGCTATAAAAGGTGTCTGAGCGCTTCGGCCTGCCCTTTCTGCCTTCCTTCTTTGCTACGTGCTTGCTTCCCCCACCACCCCCCGCAACCTCCCCACCGTAGTAAATGTGCCATTGAGCCACCAGGACTGTGCTGACCTTCGGGCAGCACCCAACGGGCCTACGGGCACCACCTGGTTGCTGGATCTTTTCTCTTATAGAAATGAGTCCAGCTTGGCACGACTAGAAAAAGGTTGTTGTACGTCGGCCACACATGGCAGTTTTCCACCTAGCAAACCAGTGGACAAATACAGCTCTATTTTGTGTAAAGTTTGTAGCACTGACCTGGCAGGAACACTTATGCTGCCCATGTACGACGTTAAATAGTAAGATCAATATCAGGCGACTTAAAAATCCTTTAGACGATTGAGTGAACACTGCATGAAGTGAACACTCTAGCGGTAAAGGTTGCCAACATCGTTATTAATGTTAGACGAAAAGTCTCAACCGTGGGGGCGAAATTTTTTGGCCCCTCCTGACTTGTCTTAGCGCTTGCCCTTTGCATAATCTCCATAGGGAAGATAAGTTTCAGGTAATGCAACAACAACAAATAGTTTTCCCAAAATTGTAGTCCTTACTTAAACCCACCTTGGTTTTAGAAATTTTGTTCGTTTTTTTTTAACTTTTAAAGGCCATACCATATTCCTGATTATACACCTAATTTCAGCTCATCTAACCACTTTCACCTGCCTTCTTCCATATAAGCCCCAGCATAACATCGATACACTTCAAAGATTCGGTCTATGAAATGGAATTGCCACTACTTTTAAAATTTATAACTTTTCAGGTATATAATTTACAGTGTCAAAGCCACTTTATTATGTCTTAGGACTGATTCACACCGGACCGGAGTGACACCTGACAAGTGGTAAGTGACAAGGCGTTTCGCGCTCGTTTACATCAGTACACTGCCACTGTTTGTTGTGGTGTGAAGGATTTGTCTTTTGCCACTTGTAACTTTCACTTAACGTTGTGCACCGGGTCTTAGTCATAGGTGTTTTTGGGGGGGGACAGAGGGGTGCACCCCCCCCCTAGAGCCAAAATTTCGGACTCCCCCCCCCCCTAGAAAAAGTCCAGAGTTCACCCCCCCCCCCCCCCCTCCCCCAAAACTCGAGAGCGGTTCGGTCTGACCACCCCTCCCTAGAAAAGCTGACCCCCCTCCCCCTCCCGACCAATGTGGGGGTATAATTTTTTTATTTACTGTCAAAAACACGGTTTTTTAGTTAAAAACAGTGTTTAAATACCATTACACTTTGGGCTTCGCCACGAACACCCGCGAGTCCTGCGGCAGAGTGATGGTGCGCTGAGACTTGTTCGCCCTCTGCAATTTCAACGAAATATAATATGAATAATAACGCAGACATGTGCACTGCCCCCCCCCCCGGGGTTAAAACGGGGGGGGGGGCAATTCCAAAATGAGGGGGGCACGGGGGGGCAACTTTTTTGAAACGGGGGGCAATAAAACGGAGGGCAAGCAGGGGGGAAAGAAAAAAAATAGAAAAAAGGGAGAAAAAAAAGAAAAAAAAGAGTGGAAAAGCGAAAAAAGGGACAAAAAAAGCGAAAATAAGGTAAAAATAGGTCTGAAATGGCTTAAAATACATTGAAATAGGCTAAAAACTGCAAAAAAATTGCGATGATGGCGTCATCATAGGTCAAAAATGGCGTCATAATTTTAGGGTACTTTTTCATTTTTTGGCGGGGGGGGGGGCAATAAAAAGGGGAGATCCTCCAATAAAACGGGGGGCATTTCCAGACCGTGCACAGGTCTGTGTTTTAGTATATTAAATTCATTATTAGACCTAAAAACACTTAAATTATTGATTTAAAAAAACTTTTGTTAAAAAATCCCCCGCCCTTATTTTCCCGCTAATTTAATCTCTCCTGTGGCCGGGTCGAAAATACATGAGCATACGGGGGGTAGGGTGGGGTCCACCCCCCTACCCTCGACATTTCGGCACCCCCCCCCCTCTATAAAAAAATCTAGGGCCTTCCTCCACCCAAAATCTTTAAATTTTGACACCCTACTAGGCTACTACCCCTCTCTGGAATTCTTAATCGACCGTCTCCCCCCCCCCCCTCTTCCGAGCCAAATTTTTTGTATGAATTTAGGTCAAAATTTACTGTCACATCACATACACAGTTTTGTAGTGAAAAACAGTACTTTTGTGCTATTTTTACATAAATAGACTATTTTAGTATATAAAATCTTTATTAGTGCTAAAAAACTTAAATATATGACTTTAAAATGTGACTTTGTTTGGAAACTGGACCACTTCTGACCCCCCTCTGGATTTCAAACTGGTCTACCCCGGGTCGACTCCCCCCCCCTAAAAAGCTAGGGAAGGTACGGACCCCCCCTCCCTAGACCCCCTATCTAGCTTTCAAACGGCCATTTACCCGGGATAGCCACCCCTAGCTTGCCGGTCCATGCTCATGTATGTCTGTAAGTTCCATAAAATTAAACGGTAACTGACTTAACTTCGGCAAGCCTTAATTTCGGCTAACGGCTGTTATTTTTGCACTGCGCAAAGTTATGAAATGAATTGCTTATGGCTAGATAGATCGTAATGTCATTTAATCTACCCACATACAGTTCATTTCACAACTTTGCGCATAACAAAAATAACAGCCGATGGCCGAAATTAAGGCTGACCCAATTTCGATTATTCTAAAACGAAAAATTACACGATGGTATGTTAAAACTTAATCGACCTCTGTAATTCACAAAAAAATATAACACAAAAAATAAAAATTACGCCTGAAGTTTTATTTACTTCTATGATTCGTAAAGAAAAAAACACAAAAATTACCACGATGGTACCTTGCCACCAGTTCGCCCTTTGTAATTTGCGAAAAACAACACAGTGTGCTAAGATTAATCAATTAGATCAATAAGATTAATCAGCGAATATAACACAAAATTTATTATAGAGCGCGTCGAAATATTCAGTGAAACTTGTTAGACGTAGATTACTGTAATTTGCAAAAAAAAACATGATAAAATATCACAAGATGGCGCATTTAAAGTTGTTCAGCTTTTAGTTGTTTAGCTCCACTCTACAGTTTCGGTGGTTCATTAACAGACGTGCTACATTGCACCATTGCATCACCCACTAATATAGGTGAGAAAGGGGGGGCAGGGTGGGGTCCACGCCCTCTAGCCTCGAAATTTGGGCCCCCCTAGAAAAAAATCCAGGCCTCCCCAGACAATAAAAGCGAAAATAAGGTAAAAATAGGTCTAAAATGGCTTAAAATACATTGAAATAGGCTAAAAACTGCAAAAAATTTGCGATAATGGCGTCATCATAGGTCAAAAATGGCGTCATAATTTTAGGGTACTTTTTCATTTTTTGGCGGGGGGGGGGGGGGCAATAAAACCGGGGGGGGGGGGGCCAAATCCTCCAATAAAACGGGGAGGGGGCATTTCCAGACCGTGCACAGGTCTGCCTCCCCCAAAATTTTCGAATTTTTGACCTCTGACCCCCTTCTAGATTTTAAAATCTGAGCCCCCCCTCTCCTCTGGAGAAAATTTTAAGTACTTTTTTTTTACTAAATTTTCTTGCAAAAACGTGAATATTTAACACAAATTCATGTTTTTACATCCTTTTTATACCTAAATATCGCTTTCTATTTAATAAAATGTAGTATTATCCAATAAAAAGAACTATAATTAAAGTTATTATGGTTTAAAACTGTTTTGCTTTGGACACCGGACCCCACCTGACCCCCTTCTAGATTTCAAAATTTCGCACCCCGGGTCAACCCCCCTAAAAAGCTAGGGGGGTTCGACCCCCCTCCTAGATTTTGAAAAGTCATTTACCCGGGGTAAACACCCCCCTAGCTTTTTGACCGTGTTCATCTATGTGCATCATTGCATCACCCACTAATGACTATCGTTAATCGTTTACAACTCCCATTTATAAGGCGTCGTATTTTTGAAACATCAACTAAAGAGGAGTCGCCATCGCCAGACACAAAGTTAAATAAATCTTACCTGGAAAGTCAAAACCTTTCCGGCCAGTTTGTACTTGTCGGAATCTGTGACGGACTCGAAACCCAACTGGTCGAAATCGTTTCGGCCCCAACCCCAAACCAGGGCGTTTTTGTCCACGGCCATCATCGACTCCGCCCCACACGCTAAAATAATAACCTTTTTAACAATGTAAACCATAGGTGGGCGGGGGGGGGGTTATACCCCAAAAAAAAATCCAAACTATAGCCGACACCACCCCCTAAAATTTGGCGGGTCCCAGTATAAAAAACGCTAAAAATGGGGTATTTGGCGTATACCCCAAAAAAATTTTCATGACACCCCCCAAATTTGGGGGGTCGCCGGGTATACCCCCCAAAATCCGAGAGGCTGCCCACCTATGATGTAAACGGCACTCATACAGTGAAACATAAATCCTTTTCAATAATATAAATCATAGCACTTGCATACTGATTATAAATCGTTTTTAACAAAGCAATTGGCACATGCAGCTGCAAGCTAAATTACAAAGCGTTTCTAACGCTGTAAATGGATCCTAAAGACTAAAATATGAATCTTTTTAACCATGTATAAATAACACCACACACCAACACGCTGAAATGATAAACTTTTTTAGTAATGTAACTGGCACCTGCATGCTCAATTATAAATCCTTTTAACAATGTAAATGACACCACACACCAGCACGCTGAAATAATAAACTTTTAGTAATGTAAATGGCACCTGCATGCTGAACTGAATATGCTGTCTCTTTTCAACAATGTAAATGACAACTGCAGGTTAAAATGTAAAGTTTTTTACAATGTAAATGGCACCTCTACAACCGCATTCTGAATTACAGACTTTTCAATTTTAAACAGTGTATAACTAAAACTACCTACAAAATCTAAAAGAACGTGCAAAGTTGTATAAAATGAACTGTTTCTTAACAAATTTTTAATAACAAAATTAGTTGTTAAAAGGTCCAGACCGCGCTAATCCTAATAAGTACACTGATATCAATTTTTTGGCAACCCCTTATTTGTTATGTTTCAATCGTAACACGTATACTATTAAACAAAATAAGGTTATTGTTTGTAAAGAAATCCTTCGTTGGGACTCAACCAAAGGAGGTGCGTATTTCCCTAATATTACGTTTGGTTTTTGAAATCACAAAGTAAAATTTGTGAGAAGTTTGAGTATTGTCGAAGCCCGGCGTAATGGCGTACGTATCCGGGCTGTAATTTTGGATTGCTACGCCGAAAATTCTGTTATACCATACCTACCATACTTGGGCACGGGGGGGGGGGAGGGGGGGTTAACCCCCCCCCCCCAACCAAATTCTGAGAATGGGGGTTTAACCCCTCTACTCAGAAGTGGGGGGGAGGGGAGAAAGGGTTAACACCACCCCCCTCGATTTCGGAAAAAATGAAGAAAAAAATGTAAAATGACTTCTGACTGCCTCCAAACTTAAGTTTTAAGGTCAAAATAAATGTTTTAAATAAACAGTAAAAATCTCAAAAATGCAATAAAAAGGGCTTTTGACCTTAAATTAGCGTTTTTTATCTATTTTTCCTTCAAAATCGAAAAACGATATGGGTAAAATGCACTCCAGAAAAAAAACGATATGGGTATTTTGCGTTTCTCGGATTTTAACCCCCCCCCCCTAATTTGGGGTTTAACCCCCCCCCCCCCACGCCGGACCACAACTTGCCCATGTATGATACCTCACCCCACCCAAAATCTGGTAGCTAGCCAATCTGAAGTGTATGGTGTACTATAGTGATGGACAGTTCCGGATGTTCCGGGCAAAATTTGGAATTTCGGTTCCTAATCCGGATTTTTGGAAAATCTCAATTCCGTTTCTGGTACCGGTGTTCCGGGGGTTCCGCTCATCACTAGTAAACTATACTCCCATGGAAATGGGACTATGGGAGCAGACCTGTGCACGGTCTGGAAATACCCCCCCTCGTGTTATTGGAGAATTTGCCCCCCCCCGCCAAAAAATGAAAAAGTACCCTGAAACTATGACGCCATTTTCGACCTATGATGACGCCATCATCGGGAATTTTTTGCAGTTTTTAGCCTTTTTTAATGTATTTTAAGCCATTTTAGACCTATTTTTACCTTATTTTCGCTTTTTTTGTCCCTTTTTTGCCTTTTCCCTTCTTTTTTCTCCTTTTTTTTCTTTCCCCCCTGCTTGCCCCCCCCCCGTTTCAAAAAAGTTGCCCCCCCCATTTTCGAAGTGCACCCCCCGTTTTAACCCCGGGGAGGGGGGCAGTGCACAGGTCTGTGGGAGTATACCATACCTAATTGGCCAATGGGTGTGGCGGAGTGGTGGGTTCATAGCCGGGCAGGGGGAAGGGATTGGGGGTATACTCGGGGCATATTGATCCGGAGTAGGGGGGGGGGGTTAAACTCCAAATTAGGAGGGGATGGGGGGGGGTTAAAATCCGAGAAACGAAAAAACCTTTATCTTTTTTTCTAAAGTGCATTTTACCCATATCGTTTTTTTCGATTTTGAAGGAAAAATAGGTTAAAAAACGTTAATTTTAAATTTAAAAACCTATTTTATTGCCTTTTTGAGCTTTTTATTGCTTAAACCATCCAATTTCATCTTAAAACTTAAGTTTAAAGTCAGTTAGAAGTCATTTTAAAGACTTTTTTTTCTCTTTATTTTTCCAAAATTGGAGGGTTACTTTTTCTCCCCCCACCAACTTCTAAGTGGGGGGGGGGTTAAAATTCGAGAAACACAAAATACCCATATCGCTTTTTCTGGAATGCATTTTACCCATATTGTTTTTCGATTTTAAAGAAAAAAATAAGTAAAAAAGCAAATTTTAGGTCAAAAAGCCTTTTTTATTGCATTTTTGATTTTTTACTGTTTAAAACATTTATTTTGACCTCAAAACTTAAGTTTGGAGGCAGTTAGAAGTCATTTTAAAGACATTTTTTTCTTCATTTTTCCAAAATTGGCAGCGGAAGGGGGGTAACATTTTCTCTTCCCCCACTTTTGAGTGGTGGGGAGGGGGTGGAATTAAACCCCCTTTCTCAAATTTTGGGGGGTTAACTCCCCCCGTGCCTATGTATGGTTGGGGGGTTTTTACCCCCCTAAAAATCTCGAAACTGCCGACCCCCCTCTAAAATTTAGGGGTACCCCGGACACCCCCCTCTCTAAAATTTGGCGAGTACCAGTACTAAAAACGCTAAAAATGGGGTATATTATGGAGTATATTCCCAAAACTTTTTCGGGACACCCCCCTCCCAAATTTTTGGGGTCGAGTATATCTCCCCAAACTTGCGAGAGGCTGCCCACCTATGGGTGGGTTGTTAAGCCCAGATTGAACCTGTGGATTAAAAATCAAGAAGCGTTTATTCTGGAGCGTATTTCCCCATTATTGTTTTTTTAAACATTAATTTTACATCAAAAAAACATTGCATTAAAAAACTTTAGTTATTAAACCTACTAGACCTCAAAACTTTTTTTTAAAACTAAGGGAGAGGCAAACCACCCAGATTTTGAGGCCTTATATTTTATACCTGGAAAATTTTTATGGTGGTATTCCAACAAAGTTTAATTCTAATGATTTTATAAAAACTCTAAAATTATTTTATCACAACCCCTAAATCCGGGTTTAACCCTCCTCCCACTGCGGACCAACTCGCCCATGTATGAGGAGAGGGGAGAACTAAGGGGGCGAAGGGCAATTATACCGTTCCACTCAGGAGCTAATTTCAATCCATGCTCTGCTTACCACTTTATTAAGATTTGACTTAAGAAGTCAGCCAAGAAGTGGGGAGTTAAATCTAGTTAATGATTTCGTACACATGAATTTGTTCTTGTTTTTATTTTTACCAAATCGTTTTTGTTTCTATTTTGAAAAAAAAAAAGATCATTTTTATAAGGCAATTTTTAAAACGTTTTTACACTTTTTATCGCTAATGACACGCATGTTAGACGCTGAAAATTTTAAATTTAAAATCTGGTTGTTAAACACATTTTTAACGGGAGGAGGTCACACCGCTTATTTAAAAAAGTTTACCATAAAACGTATATGGTTTTATGTATCCCGGATTGATATTCCATCACAGAAAGGTGTAACGTCCAGAAATATGAGGCCAAATAAATCGAGTTTTTGAAAGAAAGATTGCGAAACAATTAGCTGTTTTTAGCTTTTTTGGCTCAAAATTAAGCGATACAGGACTTAATCTCCAGCCTCGGTACCTCATTGACTGACGTGCTGCGTTACACCATCGCTCGACAGTGTTACATTACAGCTCCTATTTATACGGCGCCATATTTCTGAAACATTAACACAACGGGAGTTGTGACAAAGGCAAGTTGGTCCGACGGATGTAGATGGATGGTGAGGATTAAACCAAATTTTTTTAAAATCGTTTTCGATTGCGGAGGAAAAATAAGTAAAAAAAATCCTGACTTTAGATTTAAAAAGCACTTTATAATTTTTTGTTTTATTTTTATTGTTTTACATACTTATTTTGACGTCAAATCGTAAAATTGCAGAAACGTACGTCATTATCAAGACATTTCTTTTCTTCAATTTTTTAAAATTGGAGGAGAGTGTCAAAAATTTAAAAAACCGCGAACCACCCCCCTTCATTTAGAAGTGCGAGAGATTTTCTTTATGTACATGTAAAGTTTTAATAAATTAATTATAACATATTTAACTCCTGTATACTCTGTTTTTGATTTTATTTTTTTTAAACTTTAAAATAAACTCTTTCAAAGCATACCGATATATCTCCATTGTTTACCGTCTCCTATAGTTGATACCAGCGTAGGGACTGATCTTTCTTTTTTGTCTCCGTGTCCCAATTGAAATTCTAGATTTTTTCCTAAATAAAGTTAACTAAAATAGTCTCACACGTATATTATAAAAATTTGGGATACAGACAGATAATTTGACAAGTCAGCGATCTTCTGTCCAAGGTCAGCCGAAATTCCAAACTAGTGATGTTTTTTAGAGCTCCGAAGCTCTCGGAGCCCTAGGATGCTTGGACTGTTTTATGCTAATTCTATTATTTAAAAAGCTAGGAGTGATAATCTATTCATAATTAAAGTGCACAGATGTCAGTTTCTGAATCCGCGGATGCGGATTCTAAGAACAGAAATCCGCAGATGCAAACTTTACGTACAGAAAGCCAAGAACAGAAATCCGTAGAGGCGGATTTTTATTTATTGCATACTTTCTATTAATATTGTTTTGTTTTTAAGTGAACATAAACCATTATTATTTCGCAATTTTGAAAGCAAACAAAACAAAAAAACCCCAATTTTAATTCAAAAAGCGCTGTTTATTTCATATTTTGAGAATTTTATTGCTAAAAGGCTCATTTAGACCTAAACACTTTGTATTGGAGGGGTTAAATAAACATCAAAAAATTAGGTATTAGGTTAAGTTAAGAAGTAAATATAACTCAATAAAAAATCAGCGGATATCAGCGGAGAATTTGAATTTCAGCGGAAAGTTTAAAAAATCAAAAATCAGCGGAGAGTTTAAATTAAAAAATTCTCGGGTGCGAATTTTCAAAATAATAATGTATAATAATAATATAAATTATATATAATAATAATAATGCTGATGATAATAATGTTGCGAATGCTGATATTGGGGAGATCCCTACAAAATAATGCCATAAATTATTTTTCAATTTTGTGTGCAAACCAGGGACGTAGCCAGGGGGGGGGGGGCGGGGGGGGGGGGGGGGGCGGCCGCCCCCCCCCCGAAACGGTCGGACAGGAGGAAAAATAAGGATAGTGGTTGGGCGGGGGGGGGGGGCGGCCGCCCCCCCCCCCCCCCCCCCGAAATAGTCGCCAGATACTAAAATTTGGGGGTTTTCAGAGGCTAAAAATTCAAAATTTTCTAGCGCTTAATCGCTCGGCGCCAAAATTTAAAATAATTTTAGTACCCCAACGGACCCCAAAAACCAAAAATTTGTTCCGCTTCGCTTCGCTCAGCGGTCACTTTCTATAGTATACATACATATATATCTCGTTATTTATGTTGCCTGATGCTAATGTTATTTCAAAGTTAGTACAATAATTTTTATAAGTAATAAGTACTACACAGAAAGCAAAACAAACAATCATATTGGTTGATTTATGTACCTCCCCCCTCCTAAATTTTCCTGCCGCCTATAGCATTGGCTCGGATTTTTTTCATATAGGTAGGTACCCTAGAAAACATGGAGCCGAGATGCTGCTCATGTGCTTTGGTTTACAATGTGGGTTTAGCCAAGGGGTCTGAAACTAACGTTTCTAAATTCCTTTTTTTGTGAAATCCAGGCTCTGCCAATGTGTGCTTATGTAATTTTTAACTAAGAAAACATGTTTTTACCGCTAAAAACATTAGATAATAGGTTATTAGGCCAAAAACAGTGTATTATACAGCTTTATCTACGTTTATCCTTGCTTTTTTAACGTTTTCAAAAATTAAGAGGGGGCTTCCCCCCCAGAAATTTTTTTTTGTACTACAGTCCGCCCCCTCCCCAAAATGAAACCCTGGGTACGTCCCTGGTGCAAACAAAAATTAATGTAAAACTTATTAAAAAGATAAAAAAGAGTTATAAAAATGTGAATTTAATAACTTGACTATTAAAAACATTTATAATTAAACAGTTAGGGACGGAGTTGCGGAGCTCCCTCCACTTTAATTTGCGTGAACTAAAAAAACCTTAGTAGTCAAATCAAAAACCTCGCTAGTATATAAAATAAATAACTTTACAACAATAACGTTAACATACCAAAATGACGAGAAGAATGTTGAATAAACTGAGAAATACCGTTATAAAAAGATAACTTACCCCATACATGGGCAAGTTGGTCCGGAGTGGGGGGGGGGGTTAAACCCCAAATTAGCGGGGGGAAGTGGTTAAAATCCGAGAAACGCAAAATACCCATATCGTTTTTTTTTCTGGAGTGCATTTTACCCATATCGTTTTTCGATTTTGAAGCAAAAATAGGTAAAAAAACGCTAATTTTAGGTTAAAAAGCCCTTTTTATAGCATTTTTGAGCTTTTTATTGCTTAAAACATTCATTTTGACCTCAAAACTTAAGTTTGGAGGCAGTTAAAAGTCATTTTAAAGACATTTTTTTCTTCATTTTTCCAAAATTGGGGGGATTAACTTTTTCTCCCCCCCCCACTTCTGAGTGGGGGGGGGGTTAAACCCCCTTCTCAGAATTTGGGGGGGGGGTTAACCCCCCAACCCCCTCCCCCCCGTTCCTACGTATGACTTACCCCATGTGTACAACTGTCCACTCTGTGTGAGTAGAGCGGAGTGGTGGAAGCCGCAGGCCAGCTGCCGTATCCGCTCCGACTTGGGCACCACGCCGGACAGGTCGATCTCCTGAGGGACCAAGTGGGCGCCCTCCCCCGGGACACCGTCGCCCCCGAGGGGCTCGGATCCGCCCCGTGGGGCGGCGGCCGGCGGCGGGGCGGAAGTCGATCCCGGAGAGGGCGGAGGTCCGCCGGCGGACTGTTTTTGAGCGGCCGCGGCGTTGCGCCGCTTCTGAAGCATCGCCTAAACGGATATTCAACTGTAAAATTTATTCGTGAGGTGATTGAGAGTATAGATGTTTTGTTTTTGGTCGGGTTCGCTAGAGAAGAGAGGGGTCCACCCCCGGGTGGAAGGCCACAATTTTTTAGGGAGGGGGTGTCCAGAGGAATCCGGACCCCCTGGCTTTTTAGGGGAGTCGATCCCGGGTGCGAGATTTCAAATTTAGGGGGGTTAGGGGGGTCAGACTTTTTAACAATTTTTTTTAAATCAATAATTTAAGTGTTTTTAGGTCTAATATTGATTATTATATTTTATAACAGCCTAAAACAGCCTAAAAAGTGTATTTAAACATTGTTTTTAAATAAAAAACCGTGTTTTTGACAGTAAATAAAAAATTATACGTGTAAATTGGTCGGAAGGGCGGGGGGGGGGGGGGGTTAGCTTCGCTAAGGGGGGGGGGGGTCCGGCCGGACCGCTCTCCAGCTTTGAGGGGAGGGGTCCCCTGGATTTTTTCTAGGGGGGGGTTCAAAATTTTGGCTCTAGGGGGGACCCCTCTGTCCTCCCCAAAATACATCTATGATTTAGAGCAGGCGAAATAAAGGGGAATCTATAAAATAAAAAAACACATTTTCTTGTAGTTTTAAAACAAATATAATAACCCTTTTTTGGTAAATTTAACTTAATACAGTGGGAGTGTCAAAAAGTGCCAAAAAATTGGGGTATACCCCAAATACATACAGGGGCACGGGGGGGGGGGTTGAGGGGGTTAACCCCCCCTCAAATTCTGAGACGGGGGGTTTAACCCCTCCCCCCACTCAGAAGTGGGGGAGGAGAAAAAGTTACCCCCCCCCCAATTTCGGAAAAATAAAGAATAAAATGTCTTTAAAATGACTTCTACCTGCCTCCAAACTTAAGTTTTGAGGTCAAAATGAATGTTTTAAGCAATAAAAAGCTCAAAAAGGCAATAAAATGGGCTTTTTGGCCTAAAATTAGCGTTTTTTACCTCTTTTTCCTTCAAAATCGAAAAACAATATGGGTTAAATGCACTCCAGAAAAAAAACGATATGGGTATTTTGCGTTTCTCGGATTTTAACCCCCCCCCCTAATTTGGGGTTTAACCCCCCACTCCGGACCAACTTGCCCATGTATGCCCAAATACCCAATTTTCAGCGTTTTTCGTATTGGGACTCCTCAAAATTTAGGGGGAGGGTGTCCGGAGTACCCCAAAAATTTAAGGGAGTGTGTCGCCAAAAAATGGGTATTTGAGGTATGCCTAAAAAATATTGGGACCCCTCAAATTACGGAGTTCGGGTTCGGGTATTCCCTCGAATCCGAGAGGCTGCCCACTTACGGACATAACCCCCAACCCCACTCTCCCCGCCCACCACCTACGGTCTCACCTTGAACTTCAAACTCTGCGGCGTGGCGCCCCAAATAAACAGTCGGCGGTTCTCCGTGAGGGCCAAGTTGTGGAATAGTCCCGCGGCCACGCTGACCATCGGCTCGTCCGCCAGACAGCCACCCAGCCGAGTGGGCGTCGTCCGCTTTCGCTCCACGCCGCTGCCCAGCTGGCCGTAACTCCCGTTGCCGCACACGTACACGCCGCCCTCGATGCTCAGGAAGACGGAGTGGGCGTAGCCGCACGCCACGTCGTTGATCTGAAACAATATAGAAATTTAAGATGCGAAGCTCCGGAGCTCCTTCTGCTTTAAATGGCCGGAACTTCGGGACATTGGAGGGTGGAATCATCATTTGTTATGCTACACGAGGCCCAGGAAGACGGAGTGGGCGTAGCCGCACGCCACGTCGTTGATCTGAAACAATATAGAAATTTAAGATGCGAAGCTCCGGAGCTCCTTTTGCTTTAAATGGCCGGAACTTCGGGGCATTGGAGGGTGGAATCATCATTTGTTATGCTACACGATGCTCAGGAAGACGGAGATGGCGTAGCCGCACGCCACCTCGTTTATCTGAAATAATACAAAAATTTAAAATGCGGAGCTGGGGGGGGTAGCGCAGCCAGTGACTGGGTGGGGTTGGGTGGGGGTGTTTGGGGGGGGGTGGGGTGGGTGTTGTGCTCCATCCGCTTTAAACAACCGAAGCTCCGGAGCATTGAAAGGTATTATTACTTTACTAATCATTACTTAGACAATGCTTAGAAAGACGGAGTGGGCGTACCGCGCACCACCGTATCGTAACCACCATAGGTGAAAACGGGGGGGGGACAGGGGGGGTCCACCCCCCTAGCCCCAAAATTTTGGGACTTCCCCCCTAGACGAAAATCTGGGGGCTCCCCTCCCCCAAAATTTCCGAATTTTTTACCCCTGAACTCCCTTTAGAATTTGAAATCTGACCCCTCCCCTGCTCGGGGAAATTTTAGGTACCTTTTTAATATTAAATTTTCTTCCAAAAACGGGAATTTATAACACATATTCATGTTTTACACCATTTTTACACCAGAATATCGCTTTTTATTTTATAAATTGTAGTATTACCCTATAAAAAACAATTATTGAAGTTATTATGGTTTAAAACTGTTTTGCTTTGGACACCGGACCCCACCTGACCTGACCCCTCTCTAAATTTAAAAATTTCGCACCCCCCTAAAAAGCTAGGAGGTCCGGACCCCCTGGGAACCCCCTCCCCTCCTAGAATTTAAAATTCGATTTATCCCGGGTAACCACCCCCCATAGCATCCCGGACCGTTCTCACCTATGGTAACCAACCGCACGCCACGTCGTTGATCTGAAACAATATATTAATTTAAGATGCGGAGCTACGGAGCTTCAAAGCATAATATTGAGGAGTAGAGACATCATTTAGAACACCACACCGCCTTCGATGCTGAACTTAGATCGGGCTTAACTGCACGCCGACGCCACGTCGTTAATTTCAGCATCAAAGCACAGACCTGTGCACGGTCTGGAAATGCCCCTCCGTTTTATTGAGGGATTTGCCCCCCGTTTTATTGCCCCCCCCGCCAAAAAATGAAAAAGTACCCTAAAATTATGACGCCGTTTTTGACCTATGATGACGCCATCATCGCGAATTTTTCGCAGTTTTTAGCTTATTTCAATGTATTTTAAGCGATTTT
>JASAMX010021181.1:0-20095 GCA_030248175.1 Microlaimidae sp. YZB2_3 | reverse complement strand
AGCCTGCTGCGTGCAGGTTGTTGTGTTAAGTAGTTGAGTGGATTGTTTGTGTACATGGCTGCCAACTTTTTAGGCCTAAATAGGCTGTTTTAATACATAAAATTCAATATTCGACCTAAAAACACTTAAATTATTGAGTTAAAAAAATTTTGCTAAAAAATTGGACCCCCCTGCCCTGACCCCCCCTAAATTTGAAATCTCGCACCCGGGGTCGACCCCCCTAAAAAGCCAGGGGGGTCCGGACCCCCCTGGACCCCCCCAAAAAATTTTGGCCTTCCACCCGGGGATGGACCCCCCCAGCGGACCCAACCAAAAACACCTATGGTTGTAATTGTTGTTGTGCTTTGGTGGTTTGGGTATATTGTGTGTGATGTCGTCTTGCATATGTTATGATGTGTACGTTTGGTGGTTGTGTTGGGATGTCTGCGATGTAGATGTTGAATAGTGTGGAGGGTGATACACAGGAGCATTGTAGGACTCCTGTTTATATGAGTTTATGTTTTGATTTGTGATTATTGTACGTGGTGTATGCTTTGCGGCCTTTGATGTAATTGTTTATGAATTTTGTGATTGTTGTTGGTACTTGTGTTTGTGTGAGTTTGTGTATGAGTGTGTAGTGATTGACAGTGTCAAAAGCTTTGGACATGTCCAGTGCTATGACAACAGTGCGGTGTGGTGGTTTTGGTTTGTTGAAACCTGCTGCTATGTGAGTGTAAAGTGTTTGTAATGCTGTGTATGTGGAGTGTTGTTTTTTGAAACCGTGTTGGTATGTTGTGTTTGGTATGTTGCTTGTGATGTATGGGAGTATGATTTTTTCGCAAGTTTTGCGGGTACAGATATGAGTAAGATGGGCCTGAATGATTGGCTGTTGTTGATGTTTTTGTTTGGTTTTGGAATTGGAATGTAGTTGGAGAGTTTTCAACTGTGTGGTATTGTTTTTGTGTTTATTATGTTGGTGTAGAGTGTGTGA
Organism: Microlaimidae sp. YZB2_3; assembly: GCA_030248175.1. Lineage (NCBI taxonomy): Eukaryota > Metazoa > Nematoda > Chromadorea > Desmodorida > Microlaimidae > Microlaimidae sp. YZB2_3. Next base: position 19,125 of record JASAMX010021181.1, on the reverse strand, counting down.
GCTATTGTAGTGCTTTGTTGCCTAAATGTTTGAGGTGGTGTATGTTTGTGTTGTCACTTGTCAGGCCCAACTGTATTGTTTGGTTTGCTGTGTTGTATTGCTGTGATTGTTCGCTGTACTGTTAATGTGATGGGGGTGATTTTAGTTGTTTGATTGCGCGTGTGATTTTGCGGTATGTTTTGTGAGTTGTGAATTGTGTAAATTGTTTGTTAAAATGTTTTGCTATGCTGTATGGGCGAGTGATTGTTTTTGTGTTGAATGTGATTGCCCTGTTTTTGTCTGTACGTTGTTTTTTGTTGTTGAGTTGTGCTATTGTTGAGTTGTGCTATTGTATAGTTTGTGAGAGTTGTGTCTGTATGTAAAGTGTTTTGTGATGTGTTGCTGCCAGATGTTTGCTTTATTTTTTGCTATTTTGTATTTGTTTGTTTAGCTGTTGTATGTCTGGATGTGTGGGGTCTGCTTCTCTTAGTGCCTTATGGTGTTGTGTGAGTTGTATGATATGTTGTGGTAGTGGCCTGTTTGTGTGCTTAATGTGACCTTTGGGAATATGTGCTTTGTCTGCTTGAATAATGAGTTTTGTGAATGCTTTGTTTGCTTTATGTATGTTTATGGTGGGTGGGAGTGTTTGTATTTTGTTTTAATTTACTTAAAATACTTAATTTTAAAATAATCTTTGAGAGTAATGTAAAATGCTTGATGGCGTACCTACCTTCTATATTATTCAAGGTAGTATCTTAAATAATATTAATATTTGTAAACTTTAACTTGAATAAAGAAAGTTAATATTTCTTAATTGCACAAGCATAAGAGAATATCGGAGAGCCCACTGCGGCTGTACCCAGAATTTTTTGACAGGACAGGAGTAATGAACTGGGGGTTATTTGACCAAAAAAAGTACTATATGGTCCGATCCATTACTTATTGCAAAAGAAAAGTATCCTGTGCTTGCAGTGGCGTGCCCAGAGGAGGGAGGCGGGACCAGAAGGGGAGCGGCCGTCCCCCCCCCCGAAATCCTTACGTTACGTTTTGTTGACCCTTACGTTTTTTAAATTTTGGGAGTGAAAAATTTTTTTCTTTAATATTAATACAGAAACTTTCCTGATGCCTTCCAAAAGCATATTAATAGTCAAAAAACCAAAATTTTCCCGCTACGCGGGTAGTTTAAATTGACAATTTATCTTAGTTTTTCGATTTCAAATCAATTACCCCGTTCAGTAGTTAAGGCATACATGTTTAATAAAACTAATATAAACACTATTATCCTTTCATTAAAGTTAACACATGTTTTAAATGTATAGGTATAAAAAAAACCTTAAATTCTATAATAAGTATCATCTGGAATTAAAATTTCTAGTGTATTTTGGCGCCTTGAATAAAAAATTTTCTCACCCGGGGGCATTCTGCCCCCCCGGACCCCCCTGACAAGGGGCTCTGCCCCTTGACCCCGCTAGAGGGGCTCCCGCCCCCCAGACCCCCGTATCTAGGGGGCTGCCGCCCCCCAGAACCCCCTTCAGGGTTAGTATTTCCCCCGTCCCAGACCGCCCCCCCCCGAAATGAAATCCTGGGCACGCCACTGAGTGCTTGTTTAAAAACGACAGGAGGAACGTTTCCCTGTTTACTTTGGCTACGGCTATGATGGCCCTGCCTTTGCCCCTGATTTAGTTACCTCCTTGCAAGTTACTGATAGTAATATTTAATTTTTAGAAAATTTTTGGCTCAAAACAAGTATTTCAGCTTTGGTTGAAAAACTTAACATTAATGAAGAAAAGAATTTTCTGGAAAATGATTTTGTTGAAGTAAGGCGGTTTGCATAGTCGCAACAATTTTGTTGGATTAATTGGTTTCCAATTAGTTTATGAACAAAATACTGTGTTGCGGTTAGTGAAAGTGAACTGCAACGCGCGACGTTTGCTCCAAATAAGAAATATTATCCTTTCCAGTCGCGATGTCTGGAAAACCAGGAGTATCTTCAGACAAGGTATAATATTAATCTTATTATTAATCTTACTTACGTTAAAATTACTTTTATAATGTGTTTTTAAAGGCTTTGAAGGTTACGCCCTTTTATAAGAAAATCAATAAGTCTAACTGACATGACAGTAAAGAAACCAGACCGTTTTTCAAACTTAGCTAAGGGGAGCTTACCTTGATTTTTTCTAAAAGGGTCCAAAATTTTTTTAACCTTCCCCACCCACTCACTCATAGCAACTTGCTATGTATGACGGACGGAATGTGATGTGCCTTAAAAGTGCAGTACCGTACCGAGTCAAACTTTTTGTCTTCGATTTTGATGATTTTTGTAAAAACCTTAGCCCTGCTGCCCCCAATAAGCCAAAAAAATTTTTCGCTAAAATATCTTTATGGTCTAAGGACATATGACCCCCCAAAATAGCCCTTTTTCGAAATTCTGTACTTAAAAGATTCTCTATGAGTATAAAATTTTAAGTTATCAAAGTTTTACTAAACGAAAGCGGCTACGTTCTACTTTAATTTTGTAGTTCTCCCCTCCGAATATCTGTCGCGTGAGTGAGGTATGTAGGTGGGCAGCATAGGCATAGGTGAGCACGGTCGGGGAAGCTAGGGGGGTGGTTAGCTGGGGTAAATCGAATTTTGAATTCTAGGAGGGGGGTCCCAGGGGGGTCCGGACCCCCCCCCCTAGCTTTTTAGGGGGGGTCGACCCGGGGTGCGAAATTTTGAAATCTAGAGGGGGGTCAAGTGGGGTCCGGTGTCCAAAGCAAAACAGTTTTAAACCATAATAACTTTAATAATTGTTCTTTTTATAGGATAATACTACATTTTATTGAATAAAAAGCCATATTCATGTATAAAATCGGTGTAAAAGCATGAATATGTGATGAAAATTCATGTTTTTGGAAGAAAATTTAGTATAAAAAAGGTACCAAAAATTTTCCCGAGAGGGGAGGGGGGGGGGGTCAGATTCCAAAATCTAGAGGGGGGTCAGGGGCAAAAAATTTGGAAATTTGGGGGAAGGGAGGCCCTAAATTTTCGTCTAGGAGGGGCCCAAAATTTCGAAGCTAGGGGGGTGGACCCCACCCTTCCCCCCCCCTTTTCTCACCTATGAGCATAGGTGTTTTTTTGGGGGGGGGACAGAGGGGCGCACCCCCCTCCCCTAGAGCCAAAATTTTGGACCCCCTCCTAGAAAAAATTCAGGGGCCCCGCCTCCCCCCAAAGCTCGAGAGCGGTCCGGCCTTACCCCCCCTAGCGCGGCTAATCCCCCCCCCCCCCTACCGACCAATTTTGGAAGTATATTTTTTATTTACTGTCAAAAACACGGGTTTTTAGTTAAAAACAGTGTTTAAATACACTTTTTAGGCCTAAATAGGCTGTTTTAATACATAAAATTCAATATTAGACCTAAAAACACTTAAATTATTGAGTTAAAAAAATTTTGCTAAAAAATTGGACCCCCCTGACCCCCCTAAATTTGAAATCTCGCACCCGGGGTCGACCCCCCTAAAAAGCCAGGGGGGTCCAGCGGTCCAGGCCCCCCTGAACCCCCCTTAAAAAATTTTGGCCTTCCACCCGGGGGTGGACCCCCCTAGCGGACCCGACCAAAAACACCTATGGTGGGCAGTCCCCCGGATTTTTTTTTTGGGGGTATACCCTTAGGTGGGCAGCCTCCCGGATTTTGGGGGAGGGGCTATACCTGACCCCCGAAATTCGGGGGTGGGGTGTCCCAAAAAAATTTTTGGCTATATCTCAAATACCCCGTTTTTAGCGTTTTTAGTACTGGGACCCCCCAAATATAAAGGGGGGTGTCCGGGCTACCCCCAAATTTTAGGGGGGTATGGCTATAATCGGGATTTTCGGAGGGATATAACCCCTCAACCCCCTCCCCCTTCCCACCTATGGGTATACCCGACTCGACTCCAAAAATTGGAGGGGGGGTGTGCGGGTGGGTTTCCCAAAATTTTTTTGGGGTATACTTCAAATACCCCATTTTAAGCGTTTTTAGTACTGGGACCCCCCAAAATTTAGGGGGGATGTCCGGGGTACCCCAAAATTTTGGGGGAGTGTCGACTATAATCGGGATTTTTTTGGTTATAACCCCCTCCCCAACCCCCCTGCCCACCTATGGGTATGACGAAAGGACAGGAAGCACCACAAGGCTCCAATGCTAAAGTCGTAGTGTGTAATTCAAATAGAAGATTTTATGTCACAAATTTATATTTCCACAATAGGTCCGATGAAAAGAGGCCACAGACTTTGTCACAAACTCTGGGTACAGGGCCGTACCCAGGATTTTGCTACAGGGGGAACTGCGTGGTCTCGGCGAACCACAGTTTAACAAGGGGTCTGGGGGTTTCCTCAGAATGCGAATGCCTCGGAAAATTTTTGCACTTTTCTCTTTATTTTGTCTTGAAGACACGTTACCAAAATAAATAAACCTCTGTTTTAAAATTCATTTTTTGTTTATTCTCACAAGCTAATATTGAAATAAGATTAAATTTAGATATCAATAAATTAAAAAAAAACAACTAAGCAAACCACACATCAAAATTTATTTTTATTCAAAAACATTTATTTTTATTCAAATTTATTTTTATTATAATCCTCCCCTAGAAAAAAATCCAGGGCCCCCTCCATAGGTGAGAACGGTCGGGGAAGCTAGGGGGTGGTTACCCGGGGTAAATCGAATTTTGAATTCTAGGAGGGGGTCCGGCTTTTTAGGGGGGTCGACCCGGGGTGCAAAATTTTGAAATCTAGAGGGGGGTCAGGTGGGGTCCGGTGCATAGGTGGGCAAGGGGGGGGTTGGGGGGTTATACATACCCCCCCCCCCCCAAAATTTCGGATTTTGCTGACACCCCCCCCCCCTAAATTTGGGGTACAAGGGAAACCCCCCCAAACTCTTTTTTTAAGCGTTATAAAGGGACTAAAAAAATTTTCCGCGCTTCGCGCGGAATGTTTATTACCTTGTTTGTGTCATTACTTCATTTTTTTCCCTATTATTCAATAAAAGTATATTTACAATATATTTATTATTCAATAAAATAAATTTATATATAGTACACCTATGTTATCATCAGACTATTTTTGTTAGGGTACTATAACTTTAACCATATTCATACGCAAAATTTAAAGACATCAGACAATAAATAGTTTTGTTATATACAATTTTATTTCATCGCCATATTAATTTTGAAGATCAAACAAAATTGTATATAAATTAGGTAAAAAAAATAAAGTAAAATGTGTGTTTGCGCTATCACCAGGGGACAATTTTTAAGCAGGTTTTAGTACATAATTTCTAAAAACTTTCGCCTCCGGCGGTTGGGGGGACACCCCCCAGACCCCCCGGCCAACGCTTCGCGTCAACTGGCGCCGCTACGCAGCGCAGGCGGAGGCGCTTCGCACCGCTTCTGTGACACTTTTTCTCCCCCCAGACCTCCCCCCGAAATGAAATCCTGGATACGCCACTGCCCCTGGCTACGCCCATGTATGTATATAATCTTTAATTAAATATAAAATTATGGAATAAAAAGTTTGTGATACTTGACCTTATAATCAAGACAATAAAATTACTTTTCTATTATTACGTAATTATTAAAAAAACTATGATTTCTAATCTAATTATAAGAATATATAAACACAAAATAGGGTAGTGCATTTAACTTCGGCACTTTTCCCAATTGGGCATTTTTGATTTTGGACTATATCTTTGGTAATCCTGGACGGAATACGACGTTTGATAGCTCAAATGAGAGCTAATTATATGTAGATGACTGTCGGAAGCTTTTTATTTGTTATGTAGTGATATTTTCATGTGAAATTGTGTGATTTATAATTTTAAAAAATGTTACTCGTTTTTAGAACATGGGCATTTCATGATTACGCAATAAATTGGTTTAAAAATTAAACTGTCCTGGTAAAATTTAGTCTATTTTCCGAATTTTTAGTCCCCATGGTTCTACGTTGCGTCTGTGGTGAGCAATCGTTATAATATAAAATAGTGTAATTTCGGCACACTATTTCTGTAGGTAAAAACGGGTTGAATTTAGTGGTCGGGTGGTAAATTGTAGTTGTAAATAGTTAAAAGACAACGTTGAAATGTGTAAGAGTCATAACACTGCACTTAAACTCGATTAAGGGGGTCTTTTTAAAAAGTGCCGAAATTAAATGCACTTTTTCCCCAAATTTTCCTCATTTTGATACCATTTAGCATTTTAGCTGTAACTTTTTGCCAGTTACACGTTGAACAACAAGTAAAACTTAAATTAAAGAAAACTGTCTGGAGATAATGATAGGTTTTTAAATTTTTGAAAATGATGATTTTTTGACTAAGAAACAATCGATTGTTTGTAAAGTGCCGAAATTAAATGCATACATTTAATTTCGGCAATTTTCCATTTTTTAAAAAACTGATTTAATTAAGTAAAAAACAACTTTCGTACAGTGAATTTTTTATGACGCAACGCAGTATCGTAAAAGCTTTAAAATGAGCTATCAAACATAAAAATCAGGCCATACAGTGAAAAGTTACATTGGAAAAACGAAAAAGTGCCGAAATTAAATGCACTACCCTAATTAAAAGAATTAAAAAATAAAATTTATAAGTTGCAATAAGGTTTTATTTTAATTTTACAGTTTTAAAGCATTTATAAGCCTGTTTTACGTTTTTTTATGCGTTTTAAGCCCTTTTTTTTTTTTAAAGCTGAAGCGGGCCGGCCATGGATATTCCATATTACCGCCTACCACCCTATATCAGCACTGTTGTTGATGTAGAATGTTAGTCAAAGCCCCACCCCTATCAGAGGATTTTAGGGATTAGATGTGAGGTTATATTTAATAATACAGAGAGAATAATAAAAATAAAGGATATTTTACCTATCTCACATCTATTCCCTAGGCCTACGTTTGGTCGGTTTGTCTTACCGTGGGAGGAAGGCTTATCTTTTGGTTGCACAATAGTGTATGTAAAGATAAGCTTACTCCTCCGGTTGTGGGCTAGGCCGCAATGGCCACACGGTAAGCCCATTTTAAGGCAGCGCGGAAATATTGGTTACACCCCCCTCAAAATCTGGGTCTTGCCAGACACCCCCCTAAAATTTGATCCCCCCCCCACTTATACCCCCCCCCCCCCAAAATCCGAGAGACTGCCCACCTATGGTCATAGGTGAGAAAGGGGGGGGGCAGGGTGGGGTCCACCCCCCCCCCCTGGCCTCGAAATTTTGGGGGCCCCCCTAGAAGAAAATCTAGGGGGCCCCCCTCCCCCCAAATTTCCGAATTTGTACCCCTGACCCCCCACTAAATTAAGAAACCATACCCCCCCCCCCTACCATCTCAGGAAAATTTTAAGTACCTTTTTTATACTAAATTTTCTTCAAAAACGTGAATTTTCATCACATATTCATGCTTTTACACCCTTTTTATACATGAATATGGCTTTTTATTCAATAAAATGTAGTATTATCCTATAAAAAAACAATTATTAAAGTTATTATGGTTTAAAACTGTTGTGCTTTGGACACCGGACCCCACCTGACCCCCCTCTAGATTTCAAAATTTCGCACCCCGGGTCGACCCCCCCTAAAAAGCTAGGGGGTCCAGACCCCCTTGGGACGCCCCTCCTAGAATTCAAAATTCGATTTACCCCGGGTAAACACCATAGATGTTTTTGGTCGGGTCCGCTAGGGGGGGGGGTCCACCCCCGGGTGGAAGGCCAAAATTTTTTAGGGGGGGGGTCCAGGGGGGTCCGGACCCCCCTGGCTTTTTAGGGGGGGTCGACCCCGGGTGCGAGATTTCAAATTTAGGGGGGGGGGTCAGGGGGGTCCAATTTTTCAGCAAAATTTTTTAAACTCAATAATTTAAGTGTTTTTAGGTCTAATATTGAATTTTATGTATTAAAACAGCCTATTTAGGCCTAAAAAGTGTATTTAAACACTGTTTTTAACTAAAAACCTGTGTTTTTGACAGTAAATAAAAAATATACTTCCAAATTGGTCGGGAGGGGGGTCCAGCCTTCCAGGGGGAGGGGGGTCGGACCGCTCTCGAGCTTGGGGGGGGGGGGGGGGGGCGGGGGCCTGGATTTTTTCCAGGGGGGTCCAAAATTTTGGCTCTAGGGGGGGGTGGACCCCTCTGTCCCCCCCCAAAAACATCTATGGTAAACACCACCCCCCGAGCTTCCCCGACCGTGCTCACCTATGCCCAGGGACGTAGCCAGGGGGGGGGGGGGGGGCGGCCGCCCCCCCCGTAACGGTCGGACAGGGGGAAAAATAAGGATAGTGGTTGGGCGGGGGGGGGCGGCCCCCCCCCCGAAATGGTCGCCAGATAGTAAAATTTGGGGGTTTTCATATGCTAAAAATTCAAAATTTTCTAGCGCCTCGCTAATCGCTCGGCGCCAAACTTTAAAATAATTTTAGTACCCCAATGGACCCCCAAAAACCAAAATTTGTTCCGCTTCGCTTCGCTCAGCGGTCACTTTCTATAGTATACATACATATATATCTCGTTATTTATGTTGCCTGATGCTAATGTTATTTTAAAGTTAGCACAATAATTTTTATAAGTAATAAGTACTACACAGAAAGCAAAACAAACAATCATATTGGTTGATTTATGTACCTCCCCCCTCCTAAATTTTCCTGCCGCCTATAGCATTGGCTCGGATTTTTTTCATATAGGTAGGTACCCTAGAAAACATGGAGCCGAGATGCTGCTCATGTGCTTTGGTTTACAATGTGGGTTTAGCCAAGGGGTCTGAAACTAACGTCTCTAAATTCCTTTTTTGTAAAATCCAGGCTCTGTCAATTGTGCTTATGTAATATTTAACTAAGAAAACATGTTTTTACCGCTAAAAACATTAGATAATAGGTTATTAGGCCAAAAACAGTGTATTATACAGCTTTATCTACGTTTATCCCTGCTTTTTTAACGTTTTCAAAAATTAAGGGGGGGCTCCGCCCCCCCAAAATTTCGGGGGGGGGGGGGGGCGGAGCCCCCCCCCGAAATTTTTTTTTGTACTAAAATCCGCCCCCCCCCCCCAAAATGAAACTCTGGCTACGTCCCTGCCTATGCCTATGGTCCGGTGTCCAAAGCAAAACAGTTTTAAACCAATAACTTTAATAATTTTTATTTTATTTTTGTATGTAGTATTATCCTATAAACTTTTATTTTCTATGTGTTAATTAAAAACCAATGTAGTTTAAAGTAGTTTTATTGGTAGAAAAACGTTTGGAAAGCTTGAAAATGTTGTTTTTATTTAAATAGTTTAAAAGTGTTTTAAAGCCAAGTTTTTAAGTGCTGCGACACTGTTTTTAAATAGGGTTAAACATTAAAAGGAGATATTTTTGTTCAGGTCATGAAAGCGTTTAAAGACAAAGCAAAGAATACTGGCAATTCTGGGGTGTGACTTATAAGTGTGACTTTGTTGTTGTTGTTGTTTTTTTTTAAAGGAGCATTTTAGTTTTCCGTAGCAAGAAAGAATTACACTGTTGTCTTGATGGAAGGAAATCTATTCTTCCTCCATTGACTTTTCTTTGTGCGCAACCCGAAGAAAATAAAAGACCGACCGAGGCGGTTTTTGCGCATGTAATAATTTAAAGCGAACAGTGAAAGGGGAGTCTATCTGATTTTTTGCGGGAGTATTTTCTTGTTTAGTTTTTTAATACTTTGTACATTTGACGGAGTATGGTTGGTTAAGGAAGGGCGGTTGCTAGGTTTTGGGTGTAACGTGTGAACAATTTCATTAAAGACTTCACAAATAGCTTAAATATATTTTAAAGTTACATTCAACTCATCTTATCCACCTGTGCTGACAAAAGCACTTGGGTTTCGATAATAAAGAAGGCAGACTTTTTGAGCTAAAAATATTTCGTACTATTTTTAAAAAAAACCAGATCTTAATTTTTTTTAATTTAAAATGGTGCTCGCATGCCCGCCCCTCCCCCAAAATGAAACTCTGGCTACGTCCCTGCTACCTACCCATACCCTACCCATTAAAATGGTGCTCGCATGCCCGCCCCTCCCCCCAAAATGAAACTCTGGCTACGTCCCTGCTACCTACCCATATGAAAAAAAGCCGAGCCAATGCTATAGGTGGCTGAAAAATTTAGGAGGAGGGGGAGGTACATAAATCAACCAATATGATTGTTTGTTTTGCTTTCTGTGTAGTATTTATTACTTATAAAAAATATTGTACTAACTTTGTAATAACATTAGCATTAGGCAAGATAAATAGCGAGATATATATATGTACAGACCTGTGCACGGTCTGGAAATGCCCCCCGCTTTATTGGAGGATTTGCCCCCCCCCCCCCTCCGCCAAAAAATAAAAAAGTACCCTAAAATTATGACGCCATTTTTGACCTATGATGACGCCATCATCGTGAATTTTTTGCAGTTTTTAGCCTATTTCAATGTATTTTAAGCCATTTTAGACCTATTTTTACCTTGTTTCGCTTTTTTTGTCCCTTTTTTCCCATTTCCCTTCTTTTTTTCTCATTTCTTCTTTTTTTCTTCTCCCCCCTGCTTGCCCCCCCCCCCCCGTTTTATTGCCCCTCCCCGTTTCAAAAAAGTTGCCCCCCCGTGCCCCCTTTTTAAATTCCCCCCCGTTTAAACCCCGGGGGGCAGTGCACAGGTCTGTATGTATATTATAGAAAGTGGCCGCTGAAATTTTTTTTGTTTTTTTGGAGGTCAATTGGGGTACTAAAATTATTTTATAGTTTGGCGCCGAGCGATTAGCGAGGCGCTGGAAAATTTTGAATTTGTAGCCTCTAAAAACCCCCAGATTTTACTATCTGGCAACCATTTCGGGGGGGGGGCGTCCTCCCCCCCCCCCCCCCGCCCAACTACTAGCCCTATTTTTTCCCCTGTCCGACCGTTTCGGGGGGGGGGGGGGGCCCCCCCCCGGATACGTCCCTGTATTAAAGCTATCTAAAATGCATTATTAAGAGTAATTTAGGTGTATGAAAGCTCTTATTTACAAAAATGAAATTATTCATAAAATACTTAAATTAATTAACATAGCATAAAATATTTTGTTACAATACTGATAGTAACCCCCCCCCTGTAAAGGTTAAAATTAAGGGCTGGCAAAGGTAAAAATTTGGGGATCCTGACAGAAAAATTTTAAAAAACAAGTAGCCCGTATCAGCCATACGGCTGAAAAATAATTTCGCCGGCATTTTTTATATTCATTTACTTTTTTTTCAAAATTCAACCCTTCTATGGCGTTCCCGTGACTTTAAGCTTTACAATGATACCTCAGTTTAACCGCACTCATAGGTGAGCATGGTCGGGGAAGCTATGGGGGGTGGTTACCCGGGGTAAATCGAATTTTGAATTCTAGGAGGGGGTCCCAGGGGGTCCGGACCACCCTTAGCTTTTTAGGGGGGGTCGACCCGGCGTGAGAAATTTTGAAATCTAGAGGGGGGTCAAGTGGGGTCCGGTGTCCAAAGCAAAACAGTTTTAAACCATAATAACTTTAATAATTGTTCTTTTTATAGGATAATACTACATTTTATTGAATAAAAAGCCATATTCATGTATAAAATCGGTGTAAAAGCATGAATATGTGATGAAAATTCATGTTCTTGGAAGAAAATTTAGTATAAAAAAGGTACCTAAAATTTTCCCGAGAGGGTAGGGGGGGTCAGATTTCAAAATCTAGAGGGGGTCAGGGGTAAAAAATTCGGAAATTTGGGGGGAGGGGGGGCCCCTAGATTTTCGTCTAGGGAGGGGCCAAAATTTCGAGGCTAGGGCGGGTGGACGTAGACCCCACCCTGTCCCCCCCCCCCTTTCTCACCTATGACCGCACTCCATTTTGTCGTTTGGGGGAAGGGTTTTTCCCCCGTTTGATAAAAATATGTTGTCCAGCATAAGATGTCCAATTATTTTTTTTACTAATTTTAACCCCTTTATGATGCTTCATGAACTATATGGTTTACCCATAATATCTGATTTACCAAAATCTTTTTTGTGATTGGGGAGGCAGGTCTATCTCTCTTTGGTAAAAATATGTTGTCCAGTATAAAAATGTCCATGATATTTTTTTATATTTCAACCCATTTATGACATTTTCTAGACTGTCAGCTTTGCACTGATACTTCATTTAGCCCAATCCGTTTTGTGGTTGCGAAGAAGGCCCCCTTTTGGTCAAAATGTGTTGTCCAGCATAAAAATGTTCTTGTTATTTATTTTTTGAAACATTCAACCCTTTTATGACATTCCTTGAAACTTAAGCTTTGCAATGATATCTCATTTAGCCCAATCCTTTTCGTGGTTAAGGAGAAAGTTCGTTGCCCCTTTTTAGTGAAAAAACGGTGTCCATGTTTGTTATTCCAAAAAGGCAGATTCTGATTTTCAGCGCGCTAGTGGTAATTTTAAGTGCGCTGAAAAATCAATAACTCTATCGTGATAAAGTTTAACTTGATTTTTAGGTTTTGCTTAGGCTTAGGAAAAACAAAAAAAGCGTTTAAAACTGTTTAGCTGACTAAAAAAGGCGCTTCCGCTTAATTCAACCGTGTTTAAAAAATGATTTTTCAGCGCGCTGAAAATAAGAAACTGTCTTCAAAAACATGTTCTGGCTTTGCATTGGCAAATTACTCTTACCAATAAGTTTGAACCAATTCGAAGATAAAAATTTTTTCTACTTCCAAAGTCCATAGGGCCATATTTTTGTGAAAATGTCTTGTCCAACCAAAAGATGTCTATGCGTTTTTTTTTATTTCAACCACTTTATGACATTTCCTTGTCTGTAAGCTTTGCAACGATATCTCATTTATACCAATTTTTTGCTGGTTGAGGAGGAAGGTCGTTCCCCTTTTTAGTGAAAAACGTTGTTCAGCGTTAAAATGTCCATGTTAATCTTACCAAAAAACATGAGATTTTGGTTTAACATTGGCTAATTACTTTTATCAATAAGTTCGAACCAATTCAAAGACAAAAAAATTTGCGATTTCCAAAATCAGTAGGTTTCCCCCTTTTCAGTGGCGTGCCCAGTATTTCATTTTGGGAGGGGCGGTCTGGGGGTGGTATATATTAACCCTGAGGGGGGTCTGGGGGGCGGCAGCCACCTGGAAATGGGAGGGTTGGGGTCAAGGGGCAGAGTCCCTTGTCAGGGGGGGTCCAGGAGGCAGAATGCCCCCGCGGGAGAAAATTTGTAATTTAAGGCGCTAAAATACACTAGAAATTTTAATTCCAGATGATAATTAATACAAAATTTAAGGTTTTATTTAACATGTATGCCTTAACTATTGAGCGGCAAAATCGATTTGAAATCCAAAAAACTAAGATAAATTGTCAATTTAAACTGCCCGTGAAGCGGCGAAAATTTGGTTTTTTGACTATTAATACAGACCTGTGCACTGCCCCCCCGGGGGGGGGGGGGTTTTTTTTTCGTTCTTGGGTTTTTTGTTTTCGGTTTCTTTTTTTTTTTTTTGTTTTTTTTTGGTTTTTCGGGGTTTTCCTCCCTTTTTGGTTTCGTGTTGCGTTTTTTTTTCGCTCGGGGCTGGGGTTTCTGGCGGCGTTCGCGTGGCTGGGCGCTTCGTGCGGTGGGGGTTCGCGCGCTTTTTTTTCGTCTCGCGTGGTCTTGGGTTTTGTTGGTTTTTTTCTGTTTTGTTTTTTGTTTTCGTTTTTTTCGCGTTTTTTTGTGTGTTTTCTCTTCCTCCCCTCTCTCTCCTCCTCCTTCCCCCCCGGGGTTAAAACGGGGGGGGGGGGCAATTCCAAAACGGGGGGGGGGGCACAGGGGGGGCAACTTTTTTGAAACGGGGGGGGCAATAAAACGGGGTGCAAGCAGGGGGGAAAGAAAAAAAAAGAGAAAAACAGAAGGGAAAAGGGAAAAAAAGGGGGAGAAAAGCGAAAATAAGGTAAAAATAGGTGTAAAATGGCTTAAAATACATTGAATAAGGCTAAAAACTGCATAAAATTTGCGATGGCGTCACCATAGGTCAAAAATGGCGTCATAATTTTAGAATACTTTTTCATTCTTTGGCAGGGGGGGGCAATAAAACGGGGGGGCAAATCCTCCAATAAAACGGGGGGGGGCATTTTCAGACCGTGCACAGGTCTGATTAATATGCTTTTTGTGCATTTAATATTATTAATATTAATATGCACGCCACTGCCCCTTTTGTGAAAATGTTTGTCCAGGCTAAAGATGTCCAAACTATTTTTTTCTAAATTTTAACCTTTTATGACATTCCCCGGACTGTAAGCTTTGCAATGATATCTCATTTAGCCCAATCCCATTTGTGGTTGGGGAGCACGGTAATTCTCTTCTTTGGTGAAAAAACGTCCTGTAAAGATGTCCATGATTATTTTTTTCAAAAAACATGATATTCTAATTCTGGTTTTATATGGATAATTACTCTTACTAATAAGTTTAAGCCAGTTCCTGGACAAAAAATTTTTTAAGTTACAAAATCCATAGGGCCCTTCCTTTGGTGAAAACGCGTTGTCCAGTATAAAGATGTCCATGTAAGTTGTTTCGAAATTTCAACCCCCATACGACATTCCCTGGGGTATAAGCTTTCTAACGATACCTCATTCACCTTAATCCGTTGAGTGGTTAGGGAGGAGTTAGGGAACACACAGACAGACAGACACGCACACAGACATTACATCTATTTATATAGATTTTCTCGCGCTTCGCTCCGCTCAGCGCTCGACATTTATATATCTTTTTTCAACTTTTAAGTGATGTTTCTAATAAATTTCAAAGACAATCTTTTAAAATTTTTTCGTGCTGTCGCTTGTCGCACGATTTTTAATGTTATACCTTTTTGAACCTAAAATTTTTCAAGTTTAACTTTAAAAAAACAATGCTAATAACAGCAAAAAAATCATTTAGCGCGAAGCGCTGTCTTTTTTATGTCTTTTCAATGTTTTTTTTCACGGTATTTTGAAAATTTGGAGTACAACCCCTCCCCCTCCCCTTTCAAAAAATTTGTATGGAGTGCAACACCCGCCCTTTCCGAAATCCTGGCTACGCCACTGATCATAGGTGTTTTTGGTCGGGTCCGCTAGGGGGGGGTCCACCCCCGGGTGGAAGGCCAAAATTTTTTAGGGGGGTCCACATGGATCTGGACCCCCCTGGCTTTTTAGGGGGGGTCGACCCCGGGTGCGAGATTTCAAATTTAGAGGGGGGTCACCGGTCAGCGGGTCCAATTTTTAAGCAAAATTTTTTTAACTCAATAATTTAAGTGTTTTTAGATCTAATATTGAATTTTATGTATTGAAACAGCCTATTTAGGCCTAAAAAGTGTATTTAAACACTGTTTTTAACTAAAAAACCGTGTTTTTGACAGTAAATAAAAAATATACTTCCAAATTGGTCGGGAGGGGGGGGAGAGGGCGGTCTGGTTGGACCGCTCTCGAGCTTCGAGGGAGAAGGGGGGGCCTGGATTTTTTCTAGGGGGGCCAAAATTTTGGCTCTAGGAGGGGTGCACCCCTCTGTCCCCCCCCCCCAAAAATATCTATGTTGACCACAAAAATAAATAAAAGATAGATGTGTACCAACTAGAAAATATTTTTATTTTGAAACGTGGTTATATCTCGCGATCAAAACAAGCAACACGAATACTATAAATAGGCAGGTACTAGGTACCTACGTAAATTCATAGACCAGACCACTTAGGTTAGGTTTCTAGTTCTACCTACATCATAATCACAGTACCGAACCGAACCTTTAATTTTCTTTCATATAAAATTTTTTTTGTTTATCAGTTTATATATCTTTTAAATCTAATGTTAATAACAATTTATTAATGATTTTAGGTAAACTTGCGTTTGATCTTAGTCAGTGGTAAAACGCACGAGTTTAGCTACGATCCGGGTACATCTGCGTCGGAAATTGCACAAAACGTGTTTGACACCTGGCCCGCAGGTATTTTTATGTATTAAATTAGTTTAATATTAAAGCATGTATGAGCAGACCAGGTTTCTCAAAAATTTCCAAGACCACGTTTTGTCGCTGAACAATTCTCTAAAACAATGATCTAACAAATTAATTACATACTAAGCGCATTAATTTGCCATTAACATAACATGTGGCCAGAAGGGGGTTTGAACCCCGTAACCCCCAAACATAGGTGTTTGGTTTTTGGGGGGGAACAGAGGGGTCACGATAGAGCCAAAATTTTGGACCCCCCCCTAGAAAAAATCCAGGGCCCCCCTCCCACCCCCCAGGCCCCAAAGCTCGAGAGCGGTCCGGCCTGACCCCTTCCCCTAGCAAGGCTGACCCCCCTCCCGACCAATGTGGAAGTATATTTTTTTTATTTACTGTCAAAAACACGGTCTAATAGTTAAAAACAGTGTTTAAATACACTTTTTAGGCCTAAATAGGCGGTTTTAATTTATAAAATTCAATATTAGATCTAAAAACACTTAAATTATTGATTTTAAAAAAGTTTGTTGAAAAATTGGACCCCCCGGCCCTCCCCCCTCCCTAAATTTGAAATGTCGCACCCGAGTTTGACCTCCCTAAAAAGCCAGGGGAGTCCGGACCCCCCAAAAAAATTTTGGCCTTCCACCCGGTGATGGACCCTCCCCTAGCGGACCCGACCAATAACACCTATGTCCCCCAACCCCCTTGGTGCCCATGTATGGTAAAGCAGACCTGTGCTCTGCCCACCGCCTCGGCCCGGGGGGCATTCCAAAACGGGAGGGGGCAAGCATAGATGTTTTTGGGGGGGGGACAGAGGGGTGCACCCCCCCTAGAGCCAAAATTTTTCCCCCCCTGGAAAAAATCCACGGGGCCCCCCCCCCCTCCCCCCAACTCTGAGAGGAGAGCGGTCCGACCACCCCCCCCCCCCTTGCCCGCTGGAGCTGACCCCCTCCCCTCCCCCTCCCAACCAATTTGGAAGAATAATCTCTTTTTTTATTTACTGTCAAAACACAGGGGTTTTTAGTTAAAAACAGTGTTTAAATACACTTTTTAGGCCTAAATAGGCTGTTTAGATACATAAAATTCAATATTAGACCTAAAAACACTTAAATTATTGAGTTAAACAAATTTTGTTAAAAAATTGGACCCCCCTGACCCCCCCCCCTAAATTTGAAATCTCGCACCCGAGTAGACCCCCCCTAAAAAGCCAGGGGGGTCCGGACCCCCCTGAGACCCCCCCCCCCTGAAAAATTTTGGCCTTCCACCCGAGGGTGGACCCCCCTAGCGGACCCGACCAAAAACATCTATGGGGGCAAGCAGGGGAGAAAGAAAAAAAAAGAGAAAAAAGAAGGGAAAAGGGACAAAAAAGCGAAAATAAGGTAAAAATAGGTCTAAAATGGCTTAAAATACATTAAATAGGCTAAAAACTGCAAAAATTCACGATGATGGCGTCATCATAGGTCAAAAATGGCTTCCTAATTTTAGGGTACTTTTTCATTTTTTGACGGGGGGAGGCATAAAACGGGGGGCAAATCCTCCAATAAAACCGGGGGCATTTCCGGACCGTGCACAGGTCTGGTAAAGACCCCTCCCCTAGCTTCGGTGACCGTCTTCATCTATGGGGATAATCCACTGGGAGTCAAGTAGGAGTGGTTTTATATATTCAAACAAATTCTATAGGACTAATAATAAATTTCATTCACTACAAGAATGACTGCGTCTGTTTTTTACCAAAAAATAGTGTTTGTGACACTACAGTAAGAAAATTGAACATAAAAAATGGCTGGAAAGGGGAAAGGTAGATTTTAAAATTCCAGTTTCTAGATAAGGGAAAAATCCCTAGGCCTCCATGGAGGTGAAAACCAAACTCACAACGTCAATTCTCACAGCTTTTGTACAATCTCACAACTCAAGGGTGTAATCTCACAACCAAGTGGTGTGTGCCATTGAGCCACCAGGACTGCTGACCTTCGGGCAGCACCTAACGGACCACTACCACCTAAACCTGGTTCCTGGATCTTTTCTTTTATAGAAATGTGTCCAGCGTGGCATGGCTAGAGTGTTTGTTGTTGTACGTCGGCCACACATGGCAGTTTTCCATCTAGCAAACCAGTGGAAAAATACAGCTCTATTGTGTGTGGAGTTTGTAGCACTCTATTTTCTAAATCTTCTCAGACCTCCAGAAGGATGAACGAGATGGGATAACCACAACAACAACAACCTATAACAGTAGTAAGAGAAGGAGAAGGGTTGACATCCTTTCCATCCAGACATCCTTTCCATCCAATGATTCCCTCTTGAAGGCTCCATCAGCAACACGCCCGCCGCGTGAGGGGATGTCGTGGCCAAGTCGGTAGAGTTCTTGAGCCTCCTTAGGCCACCCAAAAACGATTTGCAGTAAAGCAGGCTACTACTAACAGACCTGTGCACGGTCTAGAAATGCCCCCTGCTTTATTGTAGGATTCCCCTCCCCCGTTTTATTGCCCCCCCCGCCCAAAAATAAAAAAGTACCCAAAAATTATGGCGCCATTTTTGACCTATGATGACGCCATCATCGCTAATTTTTTGCAGTTTTTAACGTATTTCAATGCATTTTAAGCCATTTTAGATCTATTTTTACTTTATTTTTTGCTTTTTTTGTCCCTTTTTTTCCCTTTTGCCTTCTTTTTTCTCCTTTTTTTCTCCCCTGCTTGCCCCCCTCTGTTTCAAAAAAATTGCCCCCCCACCCCTTTTGGAATTGCCCCCTCCCATAAAACCCCCGAGGGGGAGGTCAGTGCATAGGGCTTTTACTATATACTATGTATAACAACAGTATTGTAGTCGTTGCGCTGTGTTTATTGTTGCACTCTTGGGTAATAATGCAAACTATTACGTTATCATTAATTTCTTTTTCTTGTCTTTAAGAATGGGCCGACGAAGCTGTGGAATCGCCAAACATTCTCAAATTGATATATCACGGGAGGTTTTTACACGGAAATGTCACACTCGGAGGTATTAATGTTTTAAAATTAAGGAAGCAAGCAAACTTCTAATTACAAAAAAAATCTGGTTTATGTTAGAAATGTGCTCAACATGCGCAGACATCAGCACTATTTTTGTCATCCGATCTGAACCCGCGTATTTTTAAACTCACAACTTTTAAAATTACCTAATACTTATTTTTATAGATCTCTAGCCAACTCCAAATTAAGCGTTTAAGGTCTAAATGAGTAATTTAGCAATAAAAAATGCAAAAAAAAACTTTTTTACCTGAAATTAGTTGTTTTTTTCTATCTACGTTT
>JASAMX010021180.1:0-62485 GCA_030248175.1 Microlaimidae sp. YZB2_3 | reverse complement strand
GTTTAATTTGCTATGTATGTGATTTTTCTTTAAAAAAACTTTATTATTGCATATTTTTATAAATATTTTTTTGTTAAAAAAGGTTTTTTGCTCGAAGTTATTTAAACTTGTATTTAATTTCGGTCAATATGGTAAATTATTTTGTTACATACAAAAAATTTGCCTAAAAAAGTATCGCGTTTTGTTTATTTATTTTTTACATGCAATCGATTAAAAAAATTGTTGTGTTCCTAGCTTTCCAAAAATCTAGTTTTAAACACATCAAAAAAAATTGAGATTATTTTGAAAAACCAATAAAATAATAATATAATTGAGAACGTGGTTATTTTTTCTAATTGGTTTTTTAATTTTGGTCAAATATTGTATATTATTTTGTTAGGTACAGAAAATTTGCCTAAAAAAGTAGCGCGTTTTGTTTATTAATTTTTTACGCGCAATCGATTAAAAAATCCTCGTGTTCTTAGCTTTCTAAAAATCTAGTTTTGAACACGCCAAAAAAAAGATTATTTTGGAAAACCAATAAAATAGTAATATAATTGAGAACGTGGTTAGTTTTTTTAAATCGGTTTTTTAACTTCAGTCAAATATTGTAAATTATTATTTTGTTACGTACAGAAAATTTGCCTAAAAAAGTATCGCGTTTTGATTACTCATTTTTAACGCGCGTGCACAATCGATGAAAAAAATCCTTGTGTTCTTCGCTTTCCAAAAATCTAATTTTAAACAAATCAAAATGGTTAGATTTTTTAAAATCGGTTTTTTAACTTAAGTCAAATATTGTAAATTTATATTTTGTTATGTACAGAAAATTTGCCTAAACAAGTATCGCGTTTTGTTTACGCATTTTTTACACGCGTGCGCAATTGATAGAAAAAAATCCTTGTGTTCTTCGCTTTCCAAAAATCTAATTTTAAACACATCAAAATATAGGATTAAATTATTTTGGAAAACCAATAAAAACATAATAAAATTGAGAACATGATTAGGGTTTTTTAAATTGGTTTTACTATTGAAAGGTGACTAATCACAAATCTATTATCATTTGAAGAACTGCACCTTTAAAAATCGTTTTGCAAATGATCTAAAAAATATTCCCAATATTTTAGCAAAATTTATGATTTTTCGTGTTTGTTAATTTCCAAATATTATTTCCGCGAATTTTAAATAAATCAGAAAATTTTAAATATTTTATGATATAAAGAAAATGAGACCTGTGCACTGCCCTCCACATGGGGTTTTATTGGGGGGGGGCAATTCCAAAATGGGGGAGGGTGCATGAGGGGCAATAAAACGGAGGGGGGTAAGCAGGGGAGAATAAAAAAGAGAAAAAAGAAGAAAAAAGAGACAAAAAAAGTGTTATAAGGTAAAAATAGGTTTAAAATGGCTTAAGATGCATTGAAATAAGCTAAAAACTGCAAAAATTTCGCGATGATGGCATTATAATAGGTAAAAAAAGGCGCCATAATTTTTGAGTACTTTTTAATTTTTTTGCAGGGGGCGGGCAATACAACGGGGGGATGGGGGGAGGCAAATCCTCCAGTAAAGCGGACCCTGCATTTACTATTTCCAGACCGTGCACAGGTCTGAAATATGATCATAAATTTAATGCTTAAAACACGCTTTTTTAAATTTTAAAATAAATTATTTATTGAGTTTAGTAAAATAAAATTAATTTTTTTGCAGGGGGCGAGCAATAAAACGGGGGGATGGGGGCAAATCCTCCAATAAAGCGGACCCCGCATTTACCATTTCCAGACCGTGCACAGGTCTGAAATATGATCAGAAATTTAATGCTTAAAACACGCTTTTTTAAATTTTTAAATAAATTATTTTTGAGTTTAGTAAAATAAAACATCCATTTGTGTATTTTTTTATTATTGCTCAAGCCTAAACACAGCGTTTATTTTGCTATGTGTGTGATTTGTTTTAAAAAAAATTTTTTATTGTATATTTTTATAAATAATTTTTTTTTGTTAAAAAAGGATTTTTGCTTGAAGTTATCCAAACTTGTATTTAATTTCGGTGAAATATTCTAATTTATTTTGTTAAGTTCAGGAAATTTGTCTAAAAAAAGCTGTTTATTTATTGTTTAATCGCGTGCGCAATCGATTAAAAGAAATCCTGGTGTTCTTAGTTTTGGAAAAATCAATAAATTTTGCACAACTAAAAAATTAGAATATTTTTAAAGTAATATTTAAAAAAGGTAAGTGTTATTTTTAAAGAATATAGTAGAAACTATTGAGCATATTCTCGAATTTTAAAAAAATTCTAAAAATATAGAAAAAAAATAAAATAAATAATTTCAAAAATATATCTTGATTTTTTTTATTTTAAATTTTTCTTTTTTTAAAAACTTTATAGGGTTTAAAAAAAATACATTTTATACAAAAGCAAGGCCACGTGCTTCGATTTTTCAGTAATTGGTCACATCGCGTGGGATCACAGAAAAAAAATCAAAATTGATTTTTAAAGATTTCCCCCTTTTATTAACGGTACACAGAATAAAAAAAATTAAATTTATTTGAACAGTTTTTAAGGAATTCTCTCCTGGCTTAATAATGCTGGACAGAAAAAAAATCGAAATTTACTTGAACGATTTTTAAAGATTTACCCCTTTTATTAATGATGAACAGAATAAAAAATTGAAATTTATTTGAACAGTTTTTAAACAATTCCCTCTGGCTTAAAAAATTTGCACAGAAAAAAAATCGAAATTTATTTGCACGATTTTTAAAGATTTTCCCCCTGCTTTTTAATAATGTATAGTTCACAAAAGGAAAAAAAATCGAAATTTATTTGAAAAAATCCAAATTTGTGTTAACGATTTTTAAAGATTTCCCCCTTTTATTAATGGTGAACAGAATAAAAAAATCGAAATTTATTTATTTTGAAATTAAAATTCGAAATTTATAGTTTGGATTTGAAAAGAATTTTAAAAATAAGATAATTAAAATTCGAAATTTATAGTTTGGATTTGAAAAGAATTTTAAAAATAAGATAAGAATATGATAATATTAAAAACAAATATTTTCAAAAATGTTAAAGGAATTTTAAAAATATAAAAACATATTATTTTCCCCCTGCTTTTTAATAATGTATAGTTCACAAAAGGAAAAAAAATCGAAATTTATTTGAAAAAATCCAAATTTGTGTTAACGATTTTTAAAGATTTCACCCTTTTATTAATGGTGAACAGAATAAAAAAATCGAAATTTATTTATTTTGAAATTAAAATTCGAAATTTATAGTTTGGATTTGAAAAGAATTTTAAAAATAAGATAAGAATATGATAATATTAAAAACAAATATTTTCAAAAATGTTAAAGGAATTTTAAAAATATAAAAACATATTTTTAAAATTTCTTTATAAATAAACACGCTTAGTATTAGAAATAACAAATAATAAACACGCTTACGGACGCTACCAACGGAGAAAGGTAATAAGCGACGCTACCAACGCTGTTTAAGCAGGCAGAGGGCGAAAAACCTGTTTGTCGTTTGGCAGACGGCATGTTTTAGCGGGCACTGGCTATATACATACGCGCCGGCTTAGGTCACTCAATTTTGCCAACTGGCTTGCGCATTCTCGCGCATTCTTGTTTCCGCAATCTAAAAGCTCTCGCCAGCTAAAACCTTTTAGGCCGCCACGTGCGCGATTGGGCTTTAAAGTCGATGGGGAGTGAGCTGGGTTATTCAAAGACCCTAAATGGGATCGCCCTTCCTTCGGAATTTCCCTCCGCGACGTCCGGTTTTTTTAACGGAAATAACCCTTTTTTAATAATGAATTTGGAGGGTGGAAATTTCGCTCAAATTTTTCGCAGGGATAGGAGGAGTGCGAAAAGTTTTAACGTGAAGAAGAATTATGAGCGAAAAGTTATAAAAAATCCTTCTCAAAGAAAAAAATTAAAAATGCCAAGGACGGACAATAGGACAACAGGCCGACGCCTCCCAACTTAAAAACGCATTGCGCAATTATAAGGTAGATGTAGGGTGTTTGGTTGGTTGGGAAGATGCAGAGGAAGGTGGGGCCCGAGGCCAATCCGGAGAGGGGGGGGGGGGGGGGGGGGGGGGAAAAGTAGAGAGGTACGTTTGTTGATTTGTTTGTCTGTTTGTTTGTTTTAAGAGAAGATAGGCGTGCAGACCTGTGCACGGTCTGAAAATTCCCCCCCGTTTTATTGGAGGATTTTCCTCCCCCCCCCCCCGTTCCCATTATTGCCCCCCCCCCGCCAAAACATGAAAAACTACCCTAAAAATATGACGCCATTTTTGACCTATGATGACGCCATCATCGCGAATTTTTTGCAGTTTTTAGCCTATTTCAATGTATTTTAAGCCATTTTAGACCTATTTTTACCTTATTTCCGCTTTTTTTGGTCCCTTTTTTCCCTTTTCCCTTCTTTTTTTGTCTTTTTTTTCTTTCCCCCTGCTTGCCCCCCTGTTTTATTGCCCCCCCCCCCGTTTCAAAAAAGTTGCCCCCCCCTGCCCCCCCCGTTTTGGAATTGTCCCCCCCCGTTTTAACCTGGGGGGGGGGGGCAGTGCACAGGTCTGGGCGTGGAAGCCGAGGCGAATTCGGGTCGGTTCGTCTGTCTGTTTGTTTGCTTGTTTGTTTCAAGGGTAGATTCAGCTTATGGCTGGGGACTTTTATTCTGAACCTAGAAAGGTGATAGCTGGCGCTGGCGGTGTTTTAAGAAAAAATAAAAGCGTAGTCGCACAGCATAGGATTGAGTATAAAGTTAAACGATGATAGACCGTTTGACCGGAATCCCGAGTGGCAGGGTGTAGCCAGGATTTCGGAAAGGGGGGTTGTACCCCATACAAATTTTTCAAAACGGGGGAGGTTGTAGGGGGTTGTACTCCAAACTTTCAAAATGCCGTAAAAAAGACATTAAAAAAGGGAAAAATTTTTGCGCTTTGCTCTAAGTGATTTTTTTTGCTGTTATTTGCATTGTTTTTTTAAGTTAAACTTGGAAAATTTTAGGTTTAAACATGTAAAACATTAAAAATCGTACGACAGCACAAAAAAATTTTTAAAAAATTGTCTTTGAAATTTATTAGAAACATCACTTAAAAGTTGTAAAAAAAGGTATATAAACGTCGAGCGCTAAGCGGAGCGAAGCGCGAGAAAATTTTAAAAACTTGTTTCTTACTTTTTAAAACGCTTGGCTAAAGTTATTGCTGAACCTTTGGCAATAATTTTTTAGATGTCTTTTAATTTTGGAGAATTACCACTTGATTGGAAAATAGCTTTATTAAACTTACTGTTTAAAAAAGGCACCAAAAGCCTAAAAAAAATTATCGTCCAATTTCACTTACATATTTTTCTTGTAAACCAAGGGCGTAGCCAGGGGGGGGGGTTGTAGGGGTGGCAACCCCCCCCTTTTGGGTTGGCGGAGGTAAAAATTTGGGGGTCCGAAGAGAACAATTTTAAAAAATTTCCTCGCGCTTCGCTCCGCTCAGCGCTCGACATTTATATACCATCTTACAACTTTTAAGTGATATTTTTAATGAATTTCAAAGTTTTTTGAAATTTTTTGAAAATTTTTTTGTGCTGTCGCACGATTTTTAATGTTATACCTTTTTAAACGGAAAAACCGGAAATGTTTTCAAGTTTGACTTAAAAAACAATGCTAATAATCAAACAAATGAGGGAGAGGGATTCGTGCGCAGCGCATTTTTCTTTTTTATGTCTTTTTTGCGGTATTTTAAAATTTGAGATTCTGACTTTTGAAGAATCTAGCGCGGCGCAATCCTTTTGTCTTTTCGGGGTATCTAATGGACTACTTGAAAAGTCCCTGCGCGGCGCTTTTTCTTTTTTTGTCTTTTTTGCGGTTTTATGGAGTCCGAAAATTTGGCGCTTTTTTTGTCTTTGCGGGGGCCCCCGAAAAATATGGAGTACAAGCCCCCCCCCCCCTTTCCGAAATCCTGGCTACGCCCCTGTTGTAAACTAATGGAAAAGCTTGTCAAAGAAGAAATTTTTGTCTTTTTCCATATCATTTTGTCAAGATTTCAACATGGTTTTAAGGCAAAAAGTTCTACAATAACAGAGCTGTTGGAAATTTTTAATGAGTGGACGCAGGCACTAAAAAATAAACTTCTAATTGATGTCATTTACTTGGATTTTGCCAAGGCCTTTGACACCGTGTCACATCAAAAATTGTTATATAAGCTAGAAAAATATGGTGTTTCTGGTAAATTTTAAAAATGGATAAAAGAATTTTTAGTTGGGCGGGAAATTAAAGTTGTAATTAATAACTCAGTATCCAAATCATTTCCTGTAAAAAGTTCAGTTCCTCATGGTTTTGTTTTAGGTCCATTTTTATTTTTGGTATACATTAATGATATTGTTGATTGTGTTAAGTTCTCATAAATTAGACTCTTTGCAGATGATATAAAGTTGTTTGTAAAATCTTCATCTAAAGATTACCACATTCAAACTTTGAGACTTCAGCAAGATTTAGATAGAATACACACATAGATGAACAAGGGGGGGGTTAGGGTGGGGTCCACCCCCCCTAGCCTTGAAATTTTGGGGGCCCCCCTAGAAAAAAATCCAGGGTGGGCAATCCCCTCCCCCCAAATTTTCGAATTTTTTACCCCTGACCCCCCTCTAGATTTTGAAATCTGACCCCCCTCCCCTCTCGAGAAAATTTTAAGTACTTTTTTTATACTAAATTTTCTTCCAAAAACGTGAATTTTTTACACAAATTCATGTTTTTACACCCTTTTTATACCTGAATATCGCTTTTTATTCAATAAAAACATAGTATTATCTTATAAAAAAATTATTATTAAACTTTTAATGGTTTAAAAGTATTTTGCTTTGGAAATTGGACCCCACCTGACCCCCCTCTAGGTTTCAAAATCTTCCACCCTGGGTCGACCCCCCCTCGAAAGCTAGGGGGGGGGGGTTCGACCCCCCTAGGACCCCCTCCTAGATTTTGAAATGTCATTTACCCAGGGTAAACACCCCCCCTCTGGCTTTTTGACCGTGTTCATCTATGAATACACAGCTGGTCACAAGACTGGCAATTGCAGTTATCTAATCACAAATGTGAAGTTCTTCATATTCGAAATCATAGCAAAGAGTTAATTTGTAAATATAAGCTTGGTAATAACGTACTTGCAACTACAGAATTGGTGCGTGACCTAGGTGTTTATATATCCCATGATATGAAATTCTCTAAACACTGTGAAATCACAGCAAAAAAAGCTATGAGAGTGAAATCACTAATTTTTAGAACATTCAATTCAAACTCTAGAAATAATTTTCTCAGAGCATATAAGTCCTATGTTAGACCAATTCTGGAGTATGCTAGTGCAGTTTGGAACCCATATTTACAAAAGGATATAAACATTTTGGAAAAAGTGCAACAAAATTTCACTAGACGTTTGTTTTATAAATGCAAGTTGTTACCTGTTGGTTATGAACATAGACTGAATTACCTAGGTTTAGAAAGATTAAAGGATCAAAGAGACAAAATTGATTTATATGAGTGCTATAAAATTATACATTGCTTAAACAATTTGCAAGCCAATGATTTTTTAAGTTTAACCTGCAGCCCACCCGTGGTCATCCATTTAAATTGACAATTGAAGACTGCCGAATTAATGCAAGGAAATTTTCTTTTGCAAATAGGGTGGTTACACCTTGGAACAATCTACTCCCATCTCAAGTAACTGTCGATTCTTTGGATGCATTCAAGAAAAGTTTTAAAACTGACTTAAATAAGCGCTTTTTTGAGCCTTTAAAGTCATATTGTAATTATTCCTCACTAAGACTTAAAAATTTAGATTTTAAACACTAGCCGGTAGACGTTGTACGGATCTTTTCCATGGGTACGCCTTGCTGACTTGATAATGTTGATCCAGTCGTAAAGCACAAAGACAGACTTGTACCTCTTCTCTCTCTCGATTGCTGAGTGCATGGAGTCAACTTCCATTTGGGTGTGACCGGGTTCCAAGAAATTCAATGTGATTTTCTTCACATTCCCAACTTGCACTGTGTACAGCAGAGCAGCAGCTACAAATTGGTTCCGATTCTGGCCCCCACAACAGTCAGAATACAGGATCAGTTCTTTGTAGGTATCAGGTAGATTCTGTATGAACTTTATCAGGCAGGTACCGATTTCACTACTTCCCCTCTGTCCATCTATTTCTGTCCACAAATAGCAATGTGCATTGTTCGGTTTCTTGTTCTCGTAGATGGTCAGATTGTAGCAGCAGAGCTTCCGTTTGTAGTACAATGGTGAAACTTCAGCAGCGGGAAGATGCAACACACTTTGCAGATCAAAGGTTGCAACCATTAACTTTTCAGAATCTTCAGCCATCTGGCTGTCAGCTTTCTTGGCTGCCTGGGCCTCTTCCTTGCGCTGCAGATGCTCATCATATTCCTGCTGCAGTTTTACTTTTTCATCTTCAGGTGCGATTTTGTATTTGTTGCAGGTTGTGCACTGGTCTTTTCTGGGTCTGTAAAATCCGATGTTGTATTCCTTTCCGAATATAGCTTTGAAAGTAGACATGCTTGCAGGAATCTCTGGTGGCTCAGCATTCTGGCATTTTTCCTTGTACAGTGCGTACATCTTGCTGATGGTGAGGTCTGCATTGAAATACCTTCTTTTAGTGTCCCGACGACAATAGTGACTCTCGATTACTGGAAAATTTTCGATGTGGTCCTTGATGAACTGTTTCCGTTCATCTGAAAGTTTATTTTTGGGTGCACCACTTCCCTGTTTGTCTTTTTCAGTGAAACTGTTACCCATTGAAATCGGGGCTTTCAAGACGTTTAAAACTACCGTTTTAGTAAATGCCAGTGTAGCCAAGAAAAACTTTCTGCATACAGGTGTGGTTACTTTTTTTCCTTCTGTTTCAGCTGAGAAAAAATAAGTAACTGCTCTCTCTCTTTCACGTCCCGTATCTTTGCGCGGTCTATGACGTTTGGGTTCAATATGCTTAGTGTTGTTTAGGATAAAGTCCCTTTGTCTCTGATAGTCACCCAAACTGTAGTAGGCCTTATGAAACTCCATTCTTTGACTTTCTGAAAATTTTGTACTGCATTTCAAGCGTTGACAACATAGACCATTTATAACCTGAGGTGCTTTGGCAGGTTTCATGACTCCTTTGACCGATAGATAAGATTCACCATGAAGGCGTTTTCTTTTGCGGGCATTGCACTTCCAAGTGTGCTTCTTGTCAACCTTCCATCTAGTTCCCATTCCACTGGTTTCAGGTGCGTCTGCATCTGGTTCTTCATTTGGATCCGGAATTGTATTCTCTTCCAAAACTGGCGTGCAATCATTAGCATGTGTACAATTCCCAGTAGTTTCATCATCAGATGAATCTGAACTGTCTTCTGATGGAGTGTAACTCTTGTCCAGTTCGTCCTGACGATTAATGCTCTGCTGGATGACTTCCCTATCTTGCATCAGATCCTCATCTATGGTATTCTTTTTTGATTCCCCCAATGAAATCCCCGGCGGCTTCCCAGATTTTCTGTCATTATCAATAATGGAAACTATTCTGACTCTATATTTTTTGTTTCCATGTTTAGCCAAAACTACATTTCCTTCTTCAACTTCTCCACCAGAGAGACAGTTCCGTGGATAGTTCTGCTGGCGTCCAACCCAATGGCTATTCTCCGGTTCAAGCCATTCAATCACGATTTTCTTACCCATTGTATGATCTAAAAATAAAAAAAATATAAATAAAAAAGTTCATTGTGGGTGAAAAATAAACTAGACCAAATTATTACTATTGCACAAAAGCAGGGTCAGAACAACTGCAGACCTGTGCACTGCTCTCCCCCTCCCCCCTGAAAGGACAAAAAAAGCGAAAACAAGGTAAAATAGGTCTAAAATGGCTTAAAATAGATTGGAATAGGCTAAAAATAGCAAAAATTGGCGTCATAATTTTAGGGTACTTTTTCATTTTTCCGCGGGGGGGCATTTCCAGACCATGCACAGGTCTGCAACTGCTAATCCCACTAATTTGCTATAGGTGATTGCTTATTATTTGATCAAGTTGCTTTTTCACTCACATAATAAACGCGCCACACAAAATAATAATGCAAAAAGCTAGTAATAACACGGCATGATTAATAATAAAAAAATAATAAAAACGAAATGTAGTGAAAGCAAACATTTGCACGGGGGCGGGGTGGGGTCCTCCCCGCCTCTTTTGCCTCCCTTGGGGCCGTTCCCCTTTTTTTCCCCCCTTTTTTTTTCTCTTTTTTCTTTTCTTTTTTCTTTTTTTTTAATTTTTTTATGCAACACAGTGTAAAAGTATAAGCACTGAAGCAATTCCATTGTTAAGGTCTGTTTTGCTTTGTCCGGACCCCCCTGCCCCCCTCCCCTTTTCGCCCGGGTTGCCCTCCCCAAGCAGGGGGGTGTCCCTGGGCCCCTCCCTGTGATCGAAAGTAAAAACAGTAGACGATAAAAAAAATAAAGCAATCCGTGATTTGAGTAATCAAAGAAAGCGAAACAATGTGAACATAAAAACGAAGCAAAAGCAAGTAGAATGCGTTATAACAGCACAGTATCGGGTTCCAGTCATCCAGTTTTAAAATTACCTAAAAATATAGAATATATATTAATTTTTTGCAAAAAATGCATCACTTTTATTTAGGACAAGTCCATATTGTTTGGACTTAGGACTAATACCAGTTGGTACTAAGTCCAATAGTAGGACTTAGCAGAATGACTAAGTCCTCCATGTGGACTTAGGACTGAGAGTGAACTTAGGATCTTAGTTGCCCTTTGGACTTAGCCATTTTCACATCTCTGGAAATCAGCTTTAAAAACGTTTTTTTAACTCGGAACAAAGCCTAAGTCCTAGTAATAATTCATACAAGACTTCCTACAGTCTTATCTCGATTTTGGCATTTTTGGACTTAGGACCTTCTTCCATAGCGCCCTCGATATCAGATAGCTATGTTCATTGATAATTAGTTACAATTGTAATTCATATTGGCGGCAATTAAGTCGCAGATTTGATGTTGTTGATGAAAAAAAAGGGAAAAAAATAGAAAAAGAGAAAAAAAATAAGAGAAAAAAAATACAATGAAATGATGAAAACAGTATGAATTAAACTATGCATAGACTATGCTTAGTATAAAATTAATTCTGTTATCTGATCATTGAAAAAAAAAATTTTACCTACGCCAGACCAAAAGGGGGGGGAGGTTAAAACCCCGATAACCCCCCTCCTGGCTACGCCCTTGCCGAGTGGGTCAAAATTTTTGGGTTGTCGGGGAAGTCGATTTTCGAGTAAGGGGGGTAGGCCAGACCGCTTTTCGAGCTTTGATGGGCTGGGGGCTGAAATGTTTTTTTAGCATTATGGTTAAAATTTAAGTATTATGCGCATAGATGAACACGGTCAAAAATCAAGGGGGGTGTTTACCCCGTGTAAATAACATTTCAAAATCTAGGGGGGTCGACTTGGGGTGAAAGATTTTGAAACCTAGAAGGGGGTCAGCTGGGGTCCAATTTCCGAAGCAAAATACTTTTAAACCGTTAAAGGTTTAATAATAGTTTTTTTATAAGATAATACTACATTTTATTGAATAAAAAGCGATATTGAGGTATAAAAAGGGTGTAAAAACATAAATTTGTGTTAAAAATTCACGTTTTTGGAAGAAAATTTAGTATAAAAAAAGTACTTAAAATTTTCTCGAGAGGGGATTGGGGGGTCAGATTTCAAAATCTAGAGGTGTGTCAGGGGTAAAAAATTCGGAAATTTGGGGGGAGGGGGGGGCCTGGATTTTTTTCTAGGGAGGCCCCCAAAATATCGAGGCTAAAGGGAGTGGACCCCACCCTACCCCCCTTGTTCATCTATGATTAGGCGGAGGGGTGGGGTTGGACCCCACTAAAACATCTATGATTGGGGACTGGCTCATAGCAATAAAAAATTTCTAAAACTTTCGACACCCCCCTTCCCTCCCTAAAACTTGGCAATACCCCAAACATCTCCCATGGCCTCACCCCCTACAATTTGGAGGATTCCGGTAATAACAACTCTAAAGGTCTATTCATACCATAGGTGGGCGGGGGGGGGGGGTTGGGGGGGGGGGTATACCCCCCCCCCAAAATTTGGATTTTGCTGACACCCCCCTTAAATTTGGGATAGTCGGGGACACCCCCCCCCCCCCAATTGGGCGCCCAAAGAAAAAGTTTTTAGTGTTTTAAAAGGAGTATAAAATTTTTCCGCGCCCCCTTCGCGCGGAGTGTTTTGTCCTTATTTCCCCGTTCATTACCTTTTTATTACCTTTAAATTCCCCCGCTACGCGGGCAGTTTAAATTTCCCCGCTACGCGGGCAGTTTAATTGGCAATTTATCTAGTTTTTCAATTGCAAATAGATTTATCCCATTCAGTAGTTAAGGCATACATGTTTAATAAAACTACTATAAACACCCTATTATCCTTTTTTTAACGTTTTAAACACATGTTATAAATGTATAGTATAGCTATAAAAAACCTTAAATTTTGTAATTAGTATCATTTGGAATTAAAATTTCTAGTGTATTTTAGCGCCTCAAATTATAAATTTTCTCCTCCGGGGGGCATTGTTCCTCCCGAACCCCCCTGACTGAATTTTTAAGATCACAGAAAATTATGTAGAAATTAGGTAAAAAAACAAAAGTAAAATGTATGTTCAGGGGATCACCAGGAGACGATTTTTAAGCCGTTTTTAGTATATATTTTAAAAAAATTTCGCCTCCGGCGGCTGGGGGGACACCCCCAGACCCCCCGGCCGACGCTTCGCGTCGGCTGGCGCCGCTACGCGGCGCAGGCGGTGGCGCTTCGCGCCGCTTTGACAACACTTTTTCTCCCCCCAGGACCGACGCTCCTGAAATGAAATCCTGACTGCGCCACTGCACATTATTATTAAAAGAATTAAAAAAATAAAATTTATAAGTTGCAATAAGGTCTTATTTTAATCTTACACAGTTTTAAAGCATTTAAAAGCTTGTTTTACGTTTTTTTTACACCAATTAAGCTCATTTTACGGCAACGAGGAAATATTGGGTACACCCCCCCCTCAAAAATTGGGTCTTGCTGGACACCCCCCCTAAAATTTGACCCCCCCCCCCTATACCCCCCCCAAAATCCGAGAGGCTGTCCACCTATGATTCATACTTATGACAAAACGTCCTTTGGACAAAGTCCAAAGGACAAAAGTCCTTTGGACTTTGTCCAAAGGACAAAGTCCAAAGGGAAAAGTCCAAAGGACTTTTTCCAAAGGACAAAGTCCAAAGGGAAAAGTCCAAAGGACAACGTATTCATACTTCTTTTGTCGTTTGGACTGTTTCTTTCTTTTTTTTTTCCTTTTCCCTTTGGACTTTTCCCTTTGGATTTTGTCTTTTGGACTTTGTCCAAAGGACAAATTTTAAGTAGCGTTCATACTTCGTCCAAAGGACAAAGTCCAAAGGACGTTTTGGCTTGTCCAAAGGACGTTTTGGTTTGTCCTTTGGACTTTGTCCAAAGGACGTTTTGTCATAAGTATGAATAGACCTTAAGAGTCTCACCATTATTTGTATGCCCCTTCAATTTCGGGATGTGGCATATTCCCCCTTTAAAATTCTATTAGCTATTATTATTATTATTAGAGTTCTCTTATTGTGTAAGATGATGAATAGCAGCACTTTTTCCATTTAATATGGTGATGTAACGTCCAGAAATATGAGGCCGAATAAATTGAGTTTTTGAAAGAAAGATTGCGAAACAATTTGCTGTTTTTAGCTTTTTTGGCTGAAAAATGAGCGATACAGGACTTGAACCTGTAATCTCCAGCCTCAGTACCTCATTGACTGACGTGCTGCGTTACACCATCGCTCGACAGTGTTACATTACTACTCGTATTTATAAGACGTCATATTTCTGAAACATTAACACAGCGGGAGTTGTGACAGTGATGAGTTTAACAAAATCAGCACTATTGTTGTTTAGAGAAGAAGACATTTTTACTGACGAAGGAGAAGACGCCGGATTCGAAGATGAAAACGAAAGCGGTGAAGCGGGCGAAGTGAGTTTTATTATATTCCGTTATATTTAATTTTATTTTTAATAAAGTTTATTATACTCTTTTTTTAATTTTTAAGCTAATGGTTGCTGGTTAAAATCCAGCCTTTTGCATGATTTTTTCAGTTTGATAAAATGAATTGTTTTCAAAAGTAGGTTTTCGCAAATGATTTGAAAGTTGTGAAAATAATTTTGGTTTTTTAATAATAAGTTTCTGTTTGAGTTTTAGTTAAGTTTTTTTCGGTGTAGATTTACATCACGGGTTACTACTGGTCTTCATTACAGCAAAATTAGGCAAAGTCATTATAAAATACGCGTGGTTATGACTCATTTTATTATATACAATGCTGTTAAAATTTAAAAAAAGTCACAGTCACGTAAATTTATAGAATTGTGACTCATTTTGTAGTATTAACGAGGTTTGCGTTTATTGTAGGAAAGCGTTTCCGGTGGTGGCAAGTGGGAAGGAGGTGAGCAAATGGACGCGGACAGAGTTTTCGCCGTTATTAATTCCTCTCCGGTCATATGCGACTACAAGTACGAGTCCAAAAAAGGAAAATGGTGTACCGTGGTATTTAAAGTAAGTGTCACAACTCCCGTTGTGTTAATGTTTCAGAAATATGACGCCTTATACGTATGAGTTAGAATGTAACACTGTCGAGCGATGGTGTAACGCAGCACGTCAGTCAATGAGGTACTGAGGCTGGAGATTTCAGGTTCAAGTCCTGTATCGCTCATTTTTCAATCAAAAAAGCTAAAAATAGTAAATTGTTTCGCATTGTTTCTTACAAAAACTTGATTTATTCAGCCTCATATTTCTGAACGTTACATATTTTTGTTATTGAATTTTGCCGTTATTGAAATAAAGGCTTAAAATTACTGGTTAATTACTGGTTGTCTTGTTCTCGGTTGCTTTGTTTTGTTTAGAGACGCTCAAGCCAGCTGTGTTTGCTCTGTCATTGGATGGAGTTCTGCCATTGTTGGATGAATGTGTGAAGCTCAATGGACCTGGTTGCTCTTGGAACCACCCATGTGCCAGAAGAGCTGGACAAAAGACGGATCAAACGCTTTGTTTTATTTTTAATTTTTTTTTGTTTATTAACACGGTGCAGAGTATCATTCATTTTCACGCTATCTTAATTGGTGGTCGCTATGTAACTGGTTATAGTGCGGCACTCTATATACATACATAAATTTTGCTTAGCTTTATGTCAAACATATCGTATTCCTAACCGCACAAACATATTCCACTTTTACAACCCTTTACCTTGCACTGTTTCCGGGTTTTTTTTCTTCTTCTTTGTCATTTTAAAACCCTGATTGGCATTCCTTTACATCTAATCTATGTCATTGTCTGTCAAATCCCCCCTCTCATAATTTTAGTCTAATAAAAAAATTTTTTTTACTCATGTTACATTGGCCACACTTCTCACAAATCCCGCGATGTGGGTGGGGCTTTTAGCCAAAAAATTATAGTAATCAAATGTTCTTCTGGTCAGTTATGCATCATAGTTCAACTAAACTCAATCTCATCACATTAACCAGAGAACGGTGTTGATTTTCTAGGTTTTTTGGACGGTAAGACAGGGCTTAAATTCTGTAGCCGGCCCGCATTAACAAAAACAAAAAAACAAATTGAGTGCAGAGTTCTTGGAGAGGTTAGTAGTAATTATGTTCCCCGGCACTCGGGAGTAGAGCATACATGGGCACGGGGGGGGGGGGGGGGGGGGGGGGTTAACCCCCCCCCCAAATTCTGAGAAGTGGGGTTTAACCCCCCCCCCACTCAGAAGTGGGGGGGGGGGGAGAATAAGTTAACCCCCCCCCCAATTTTGGAAAAATGAAGAAAAAAAATGTCTTTAAAATGACTTCTAACTGCCTCCAAACTTAAGTTTTGAGGTCAAAATGAATGTTTTAAGCAATAAAAAGGGCTTTTTGACCTAAAATTAGTGTTTTTAACCTATTTTTCCTTCAAAATCGAAAAACGATATGGGTAAAATGCACTCCAGAAAAAAAACGATATGGGTATTTTGCGTTTCTCGGATTTTAACCCCCCCCCCCCTAATTTGGGGTTAACCCCCCCACTCCGGACCAACTTGCCCATGTATGGAGTAGAGCGTAGGTTTTGATAGCCCCGAAGCTCCAAGGCGCCGTCATATTTTTTAAAAAATTTTTGTGGATAATTAAACAGTAATACTATAGATTATTTATCAAAATTTTTCTGTTTTTTTAAACGTATAAAAAACAATAAAAATAGTCTTAAATTACTAATTAAACATATTTATGAG
The DNA here is from genome assembly GCA_030248175.1 of Microlaimidae sp. YZB2_3. Lineage (NCBI taxonomy): Eukaryota > Metazoa > Nematoda > Chromadorea > Desmodorida > Microlaimidae > Microlaimidae sp. YZB2_3. Next base: position 46,187 of record JASAMX010021180.1, on the reverse strand, counting down.
CTTAAATCGATCATTTTAGGCTCAATTAACCTATACAAACGCCTTAGTTTTTTTTTTCAGTCTCACTTTTATTTGGACAAACTTTAGTAAGTAGAAAACTTGTGGGAAATTAAAGTCGTAGGAATATGGCTTTGGAATATTTTCAAGCAGTTACAACTAGCACAGGTGAGCAGGAGGAGAATGAGAAAGTGCTTGTTAATTATTTCAACAAAAAAAAACCTTTGTAGCTTTTGTGCTGCTCCGGAGCTCTGAAAATCAAAGGTGTGGATTATGGGGAGCACGCCTAACTAATATTGTTTTATCTAAAAGGTCGCCTTATTGCCATGCGTCGTTACTACGGCAAAATGAACCACTGTCATAAAATACACGACTGTGACTCATTCTGCAGTTGATAGGACCCTGTTTTAGATTTAAAAAAGTCACAGGCACACATATTTAATACGAACTGTGGCTCATTTTGCTTTAGTAACAACGAATGCATTTTTAAATGCTTTGGCTGTGTCTTGCATTATCTGAATTATAAATAGATAAATTTATTAGCTTCTTGTGATTGACTGCAGATTGACAAGTGTAAAATTAAGGTTGGCTATAAGTTAAGAGATTAACTAAGTCCTAGAGCTCCGAGGCCTGCTCCGGAGCTCTTAAAACAAAACATCGCTAGTTTTTACTCTTTATATATCTATTAGTGCCTTCTGTTTAGCTGCCGATGGACAAGTCGAAAATTGACGTGGGAACAGTGGTCCGGAGGGAGTTGGACAATTTCGTTGTCCAATCGGTGGCCAATGTCAAGAAATGTCTTCTACGGTAATAATTATATATTGATTAATTTTTATCAGAATAGAGTCGTTCGTTGCTACAGCAGTATAAGCCACAATGCGTATAAAATATCTACGACTGTGACTGATTACGAGAAGCTTTTTTACTATAATGAGCATAGACTGGCGAGCTAGGGGGGGAGTGGCTACCCCGGGTAAATAGCCCTCTAAAAGCTAGACGGGGGGGGTCCGTACTTCCCTAGCTTTTCAAGTAAGGGTTCCCTCGCTGTATGCCTGTTTGAAAGCTAGACGGGGGTCAAGAGAGTTCCGGTTTCCGAAGAAAGTTATTATAAATTATAAATTATTAGAAATTATTATTATCGATTCAAGTTTTTTAGCACTAATATAGAATTTTATACACCAAAATAGGTTTTTTATGCATTAAAATAGTCAATAGTACTGTTTTTCATTACAAAAACGTGTTTGTTACTGTAATTTTTGACCTAGATTTATAACCAAAATTTGGCTCAGAATCGGAAAGGGGGGGGAGGGGGTCAAAATAAAAAAAATTTGGGTGGAGGGGTGCCCAGATTTATTTCTAGGAGAGGAGGACCGAAATTTCGAGGCTAGGAGGTTTGGACCATACCCTATATGGGCAAGTTGGTCCGGAGTGAGGGGTTAAACCCCAAATTAGGGGAGGGAGGTTAAAATCCGAGAAACGCAAAATACCCATATCGTTTTTTTTCTGGAGTGCATTTTAACCATATCGTTTTTCGATTTTAAAGGAAAAATAGGTAAAAAACGCTAATTTTAGGTCAAAAAGCCCTTTTTATAGCATTTTTAAGCTTTTTATTGCTTAAAACATTCATTTTGACCTCAAAACTTAAGTTTGGAGGCAGTTAGAAGTCATTTTAAAGACATTTTTTTTCTTCATTTTTCCAAAATTGGGCGGGGGGGGGAGCTTAACCTTGTCTCCCCCCCCCCACTTCTGAGTGGGGGGGTTAAACCCCCCTTTTCAGAATTTCAAGGGGTTAACCCCCCCCCACTCCTCCCGTGCCCATGTATGGTTTGGACCCCACCCTACCCCCTCCCTTTATGCTCACGTATGTTTTTACACTAATTTGCTTTAAAAATCGGAGCCGAGGAAAATTGAATTTGGAATATAAAACCGAAAATGAGAAACTTGCAGGCTAATTCGTCGTTGCTACGGCAAAATGAACCACTTTCATTATAAAATACACGTGACTGTGACTTATTCTGCAGTTAATAGGGGCCTGTTTTAGATTTAGAAAGAGTCACAGGCACACATATTTTATAGAAACTCTGGCTCATTTTGCCGTAGTAACGAGGAATTGATTTAAATTCGGACAGCCTTTTCTTTGACCACCGGCTGGCATTTCTGTAAACATATTTGTGTAAACGTATTTCTGTAAACGTATTTGTGTAAACGTAATTCTGTAAACGTATTTCAATTGGCATAAGAATGCATAGGTTTTTACACTCGCGGAATTGCATGGATTGACAGATAGGAACGTTCTAACACAGTCAGTATAGCGTCGTTACTTTGACACACAGAGTCAGAATCAGTATAAAATCAACTCTGACTCATTTTGTTTAGATTATTTGTGTGCTAAGATATAAAAACAGTCACAGTTAGAGTATTTTACGACGCTTCTGACTCATTGTGTCAGACTAACGACGATGAAAGGTGTTGGAAAAGGCATCGATTGCACTTTTTTGCAAAAGTAGTCATAAAATCAGCTAATCAGCGTTAAAATTAAATATTATATTACGCTTTTTTGTAAGACCTCGTCTTTTAGAATACAAAGTTTCTAGAACTACGTCGATTATTTAATATTTTTACAAACTAAGAAGATGCTAGCTTTATCCGTGCTGACCTTCGGGCAGCACCCAAAGGGCCTACGGGTACCACCTTGATGCTGGATCTTTTCTCTCATAGAAATGAGTCCAGCTTGGCATGGCTGGAAAAAAGCTGTTGTACGTCGGCCACACATGGCAGTTTTCCATCTAGCAAACCAGTGGACAAATACAGCTCTATTGTGTGAAATACAGCTCTATTGTGTGTGGAGTTTGTACCACTGGCCTTGCAGGAACACCTATGCTGCATATGTAAGACGTGAAATAGTAAGATCAATATCAGACAACTTAATAAATACTAAGACCTATATAAAGACCTCGGAATGGGTGAACACTGCATGCAGTGAAGAATCTAGTGGTAAAGGTTGCCAACATTGTTATTAATGTTGGACGAAGAGTCTCAACCATGGGGGTAAATTTTTTTCGACATTCCTTAATTGTATTAGTGACTGCCATTTGCATAATCTGCCTAAGGGAGGTAAGTTTCAGGTGATGCAACAACAATAACAACACCGCGATCTTTATTTTTGCAATTCAAAAATTCTAAAATGTTATGAAAATTCTTAATATGAGTTTCTCTCTTGCCTCCAAGAAGACTTAAAATACCTAAATTAATTTTTCATTTAAAATAAAGTCAGCTATCCCTTTTTGCACGTTAAATTAGTTTTTTTAACCCGCCCTATTTTTCAGCTTTTTAAGAAATAGTTCGAAAATAGCAAAATCCATAAAACCCATAAAATATTTCAATATATTTGTGTTTTTTTCTTTTTTAGCGAGAAAACGTATTCTCAAACGAAGAATAACCTCCCTCTCCTTCTCATTCCGAACTAAACCATCTCAAAAACCAATATTCAGAGACCTCTGAGCCGCCGGCGCTGCGAATAAAAGATTTTTGCCACTGAGATATGTTTTTGAGGGGGGGGGGGACAGAGGGGTCCCAGCCAAAAGACCCCCCCTAGAAAAAAAGGGCCCCCCTCCTCCCCAAAGCTCGAGAGCGCCGGCCGACCCCCCTAAGCTGACCCCCCCCCCCCCCCCCCCCCACCAATTTGAAGTATATTTTTTATTTACTTAGAAACCATTTTTTAGTAAAAACAGTTTTAAATACACTTTTAGGCTAAATAGGTGTTTTAATATATAAAATTCAATATTAGACCTAAAAACACTAAATTATTGAGTTAAAAGATTTTGCTAAAAAATTGGACCCACCACACCCTCCTAAATTTGAAATCTCCACCGGCGCCCCCCCCAAAAAGCAGAGGCAGAGCGACCCCCCCCAAAAAAAATTGCTCCCCGGGGACCCCCCCCCCCCAGCGAACCCGACCAAAAACACCTACACGAGCCTCTAAACTTCTCTTACAAATCTCCGCCTTTTTTTTTAAATTCGCGATAATTTTTTTTCAATCTTAATCCAGGGAGGGGAGTACTCCGAGAGCCCCTCGCGACTGATCATAGCATAGGTGTTCCTGCAAGGCCATTTTTTGGGGGGGGGGCCCCCTTGGGGGTTTTTTTTTTTGTGGATACCTAAACTCCACACACAATAGAGCTGTATTTTTCACACCACCATAGAGCTGTAGGGGGTGGGTGGGGTCCCCCTGTTTTCTCCCCTTTTCTTTTTCTCCACTGGTTTGCTAGATGTTGAAAACTGCCCCTCCCCTTGGTTTTTCTTTTTATTTTTCTTTGCGTGATTTTTCCTCCCTTCTTTTCCCCTTTTTATACCTCTTCGCTTTTTTTTTCTATGTAGTTATCTTATACTATTATTCCTTTTGGTTTAGTATTTTTGCGTCGGAAATTGGACCCCCCTGCCCCCCTCTGGTTTTTCTTCCCCCCGAGTCGACCCCCTGAAAGCCGGGGGGTTCGCCCCCCGGTTTTTTGCTCCGAGTATGTCTGTGTTGGTCCCGACCTTCGCGGCTCGGGGGGGGGTCCCCCCCCCGGGGTGTGGAGGTTTTTGACCTCCATGTGTGGGTCACCCCCGACGTTTGAAAAAAAGCAGCGGGGGGGGGGTCACACCCCGGGTGAGGGGAAATTTCGAGGCTAGGGGGGGTGAGACGCCCCTCCCCCTTGTTCTCTATGGTGGTGTGGGGTCCTAAAAAGCTTTTCGTTTGCCAGCCATGCCAATTTTGGGTTTCTCCGGGGGTGGATATATGGTCCCCCCGTGGGGGCTGCCCCCTTGCTTTGTGTGTCGGCGGGGGGTGTCGGGTGGGTTCCCCTCGCCTGTTTTTGCCCGTTTTACAAAAAAAATGGCTGGACTCATTTCTAAATGAGAGTTAATAAGATCCAGCATCAAGGTGGTACTCGTAGGCCCTTTGGGTGCTGCCCGAAGGTCAGCACGGATTTTTTTTGGGGGGTGGGTCTGGCTTCTGGCGTCGGTGGGTTTTTTGGGGGGGCTGGTGGTGTTTTTTTGCTTTTGGCTCGTTTTGTGTTTTTCGTCTTTTTTTTCTGTAAAAAGCCTATCGCCGGAATAAACGTACCGGCGAACCCGGGGGGGGGGGGGCCCGGGGGCCGGGCCCCCCCCCCGCGCCGAACCCCGCCGCCAAAGGGGGGGGGGGGGGCCGAGGAAAGCATCTTACTCTAGTTTGTTAAAAATATTTTCTTCAAATAATCAACGTAGATGGGGGGCTAGAAACTTTGTATTCTAAACCTAGACGCTAAGGTCTTACTTTAATAAAAATAGCGTAATATAATATTTAATTTTGAGCACGCTGACTTTTTTGTTTTTGGGGAGCTTTTCTTTTGTTGGTGGCTCGCGTTTTGTTGTTGCTGCCCTCTCCCTGGCGGTGGCGCGCGCGTGGCGCGGGGGCCTCTCTTCGCCGTTGTGTGCTCCTGTTCTTCGCTGCTGCGGTGTCCTTGGGTCTTTTTTGTTCTTTGATCTCTTTTCCTTCTTCTATGCGGTGTTTTAGCTGATTTTATAGGGCTACTTTTTGCAAAAAAAGAAATCTGCAAATCGATATCTTTTCCGACACCTTTCATCGTCGTTAGTCTAACACAAATGAGTCAGAAGCGTCGTAAAATGCTCTAACTGTGACTGTTTTTATATCTTAGCGCACAAATAATCTAAACAAATGAGTCAGAGTTGATTTTATACTGATTCTGACTCTGTGTGTCAAAGTAACGACGCTATACTAACTATGTTGTACGTTCCTATCTGTCGATCCATCCTGAATTCAGCGAGTGTAAAAACCTATGCGTTCTTTATGCCAATTGAAATACGTTTACAGAATTACGTTTACACAAATACGTTTACAAGAAATACGTTTACACAAATATGTTTTACAGAAATGCCAGCCGTATGTGGTCAAAGAAAGAGGCTGTCCGAATTTAAATCAATTCCTCGTTACTACGGCAAAATGAGCCAGAGTTTTCTATAAAATATGTGTGCCTGTGACTCTTTCTAAATCTAAAAACAGGCCCCTATTAACTGCAGAATAGTCACAGTCACGTGTATTTTATTAATGAAAGTGGTTCATTTTTCCGTAGCAACGACGAATTAGCCTCCAAGTTTCTCATTTTCGGTTTTATATCCAAATTCAATTTTCCTCGGCTCCGATTTTTAAAGCAAATTAGTGTAAAAACATACGTGAGCATTAAAAGGGAGGAGGGTAGGGTGGGGTCCAAACCATACATGGGCACGGGAGGAGTGGGGGGGGGGGGGTTGAGCCCTTGAAATTCTGAAAAGGGGGGTTAACCCCCCCACTCAGAAGTGGGGGGGGGAGAAAAGGTTAAGCTCCCCCCCCCGCCCAATTTTGGAAAAATGAAGAAAAAAATGTCTTTAAAATGACTTCTAACTGCCTCCAAACTTAAGTTTTGAGGTCAAAATGAATGTTTTAAGCAATAAAAAGCTTAAAAATGCTATAAAAAGGGCTTTTTGACCTAAAATTAGCGTTTTTTACCTATTTTTCCTTTAAAATCGAAAAACGATATGGTTAAAATGCACTCCAGAAAAAAAACGATATGGGTATTTTGCGTTTCTCGGATTTTAACCTCCCTCCCCCTAATTTGGGCTTTAACCCCCCCACTCCGGACCAACTTGCCCATATAGGATATGGTCCAAACCTCCTAGCCTCGAAATTTCGGTCCCCCTCCACCCAAATTTTTTTTTATTTTGACCCCCTCCCCCCCTTTCCGATTCTGAGCCAAATTTTGGTTATAAATCTAGGTCAAAAATTACAGTAACAAACACGTTTTTGTAATGAAAAACAGTACTATTGACTATTTTAATGCATAAAAAACCTATTTTGGTGTATAAAATTCTATATTAGTGCTAAAAAACTTGAATCGATAATAATAATTTCTAATAATTTATAATTTATAATAACTTTCTTCGGAAACCGGAACTCTCTTGACCCCCGTCTAGCTTTCAAACAGGCATACAGCGAAGGAACCCTTACTTGAAAAGCTAGGGAAGTACGGACCCCCCCCCGTCTAGCTTTTAGAGGGCTATTTACCCGGGGTAGCCACTCCCCCCCTAGCTCGCCAGTCTATGCTCATTATAGTAAAAAAGCTTCTCGTAATCAGTCACAGTCGTAGATATTTTATACGCATTGTGGCTTATACTGCTGTAGCAACGAACGACTCTATTCTGATAAAAATTAATCGATATATAATTATTACCGTAGAAGACATTTCTTGACATTGGCCACCGATTGGACAACGAAATTGTCCAACTCCCTCCGGACCACTGTTCCCACGTCAATTTTCGACTTGTCCATCGGCAGCTAAACAGAAGGAACTAATAGATATATAAAGAGTAAAAACTAGCGATGTTTTGTTTTAAGAGCTCCGGAGCAGGCCTTGGAGCTCTAGGACTTATAGTTAATCTCTTAACTTATAGCCAACCTTAATTTTACACTTGTCAATCTGCAGTCAATCACAAAAAGCTAATAAATTTATCTATTTATAATTCAGATAATGCAAGACACAGCCAAAGCATTTAAAAATGCATTCGTTGTTACTAAAGCAAAATGAGCCACAGTTCGTATTAAATATGTGTGCCTGTGGCTTTTTTAAATCTAAAACAGGGTCCTATCAACTGCAGAATGAGTCACAGTCGTGTATTTTATGACAGTGGCTCATTTTGCCGTAGTAACGACGCATGGCAATAAGGCGACCTTTTAGATAAAACAATATTAGTTAGGCGTGCTCCCCACAATCCACACCTTTGATTTTCAGAGCTCCGGAGCAGCACAAAAGCTACAAAGGTTTTTTTTGTTGAAATAATTAACAAGCACTTTCTCATTCTCCTCCTGCTCACCTGTGCTAGTTGTAACTGCTTGAAAATATTCCAAAGCCATATTCCTACGACTTTAATTTCCCACAAGTTTTCTACTTACTAAAGTTTGTCCAAATAAAAGTGAGACTGAAAAAAAAAAAACTAAGGCGTTTGTATAGGTTAATTGAGCCTAAAATGATCGATTTAAGCTTATAAATATGTTTAATTAGTAATTTAAGACTATTTTTATTGTTTTTTATACGTTTAAAAAAACAGAAAAATTTTGATAAATAATCTATAGTATTACTGTTTAATTATCCACAAAAATTTTTTAAAATATATGACGGCGCCTTGGAGCTTCGGGGCTATCAAAACCTACGCTCTACTCCATACATGGGCAAGTTGGTCCGGAGTGGGGGGGTTAAACCCCAAATTAAGGGGGGGGGGGGTTAAAATCCGAGAAACGCAAAATACCCATATCGTTTTTTTTCTGGAGTGCATTTTACCCATATCGTTTTTCGATTTTGAAGGAAAAATAGGTTAAAAACACTAATTTTAGGTCAAAAAGCCCTTTTTATTGCTTAAAACATTCATTTTGACCTCAAAACTTAAGTTTGGAGGCAGTTAGAAGTCATTTTAAAGACATTTTTTTTCTTCATTTTTCCAAAATTGGGGGGGGGTGAACTTCTTTCCCCCCCCCCCACTTCAGAGTGGGGGGGAGGGTTAAACCCCTTCTCAGAATTTGGGGGGGGTTAAGCCCCCGCCCAACCCCCCCCCCCGTGCCCATGTATGCTCTACTCCCGAGTGCCGGGGAACATAATTACTAGTAACCTCTCCAAGAAGTCTGCACTCAATTTGGACAACCAGTAATTAACCAGTAATTTTAAGCCTCTATTTCAATAACGGCAAAATTCAATAACAAAAATATGTAACGTTCAGAAATATGAGGCTGAATAAATCAAGTTTTTGTAAGAAACAATGCGAAACAATTTACTATTTTCAGCTTTTTTGATTGAAAAATGAGCGATACAGGACTTGAACCTGAAATCTCCAGCCTCAGTACCTCATTGACTGACGTGCTGCGTTACACCATCGCTCGACAGTGTTACATTCTAACTCATACGTATAAGGCGTCATATTTCTGAAACATTAACACAACGGGAGTTGTGACACTTACTTTAAACACCACGGTACACCATTTCCCTTTTTTGGACTCGTACTTGTAGTCGCATATGACCGGAGAGGAATTAATAACGGCGAAAACTCTGTCCGCGTCCATTTGCTCACCTACTGTCGTTGTACTTCGTTCAGTTACGTATTGCTAAAGACTAAAGCAAACGTCGCGTGATAAACTTATAAACTTTAAAAACAGACGGATTAAATTGACTGAACCATATTTTTATTGAATGCATTTAAAACTTGACGTTTCGATTGTTACAAACAATCATCATCAGACGAATAAAACACTAAAACAAAAATTATAAGTTTTAAACTAAAGAAATATAAAGAAATCAATATGAAGAAAGAAATATACACTACACATACTTATATATTAAAGCTTTTATAATATACTAAAAATATAAAGTGGCCTCTTATTCGAACGCGTTCCGCGTTCGATAGAATTAGACCGAACGCAGGCCGCACGCGCGTTCGTCGCCCGCGTTCGAAGGTGCGTGCGGCCGATAAAAATTTGTAGAACGCGGCCGGCCGCGTTCTCTCAAATAAATAAAATCTACCGAACGCGATCGCACGCATCCTGCATTCTATCGAACGCAGCCGACGGCATGATCAAAGATTGCGCGTTCCCATGGGAAAATGACTTTTTCTTTTGTTAGGCTACGCCCACTAAGTTCGCGCCAAAACCTAAACGTATGTTTTATAATAATAAATTTTAAAAACATTGAAGAATATTTAACATTAGCATTTAAATAAATAATGCACTGCATTTTAAACACAATATTGTGACTGACATGGGTTCTTCTTAAATTCGGACGCAAGCCATAGTTTTACATTTTAATATTTCGAATACGATCCATACACTGCTACAGCGTTTTTTGTGTGCGTTCGGTAAAAATTAAAAAAATACGTTCATGTATCAAGCTTACAACAGCTGAATTTATTGTGTGCGCAGGTTTGAGACTGGTGAAAATAGACAAGCAATTTAAATCTTCTTCAAAGCAATCTTCAAAAATTACCCCCTTCTTTTTTGAATATATATTTAACTGAGATTACACTTTAAAATTTTTGTTTGTATACTTACAATTACAATATTTTATGTAAATTCATTCGTCATAAAACATATCATACAATAATATACATTTCATAGTACAGCATACTTTTGTTACATAAAACGTTCCAGAACCTAAGATACATTTTGGAATTTGATTTTTTTCATTTATTTTTACAAGTTTAAATACTGCACGATCTATGGAAATAAGCTAAAAGTTTTTTGCAAATTACAGTCTAAAAATTCAGAAAAAATCAATTTTACCACAAGCTTTGTTGTGTTAAAATTTCCAACCAAACTTTGTTGTGTTAAAATTTCAATGTGTTTTGCGCTATTCACAGCTAATGTGACTCTAAAAAATCCTATCGATACTTTGTGCTATAGCGATCACACAAAAACTGAGAATGTAAAGTTTTGTGGCGTATTTTAGGTGTTTGCGTCATATTTGTCCCAAAATAAGTAGTTTTAACAAAAATACAATGATCGTATGGGTTAAAAGTTAATTCTAAGACTTAAGCTGAGAATTTGGCCCCAGCTTATTTAAAAAATAAATAAACACAAGTCTATTGATCATTGTCAGGAGGATCATTTTCATCGCCTGTTCTAGCAAGCGGTAGGAGTTTCAATTCAAACTCGGTGTTTGAGTACTGATATGATCGGCCGTTCTTAAGATGTCGTTGGATTTTCCTGTGTGTGTGACGAAACAAAATCCATTCCAAATTTACAAAATATCTGGAAATTCCGGAAAAATACACAACTACATAACTTTCACACATCGGCTCTGAAATCGTTCCTGTGCACTTTTACGCTCTTATTTTGTTTATATTATGTGTCTTTTAACCCTTAATCGTTACGAGGGCGGCGAACGGGGCACCCGGTGCACCGGCTTACTGTGTGAGTGCACCGTTCGCTGCGTGCCAGGCGTTTTTGTGCAATTATTTGATTTTGATTTTGCACTATATGATGTTTTACTTTGATTTTTGTTCGGCGCACCTGGCACGTGGCGAACGGCGCACTCACAATTTGGCAATCGCGACTGGGCTGGTCGCAATTGCGACCATGGTCGCGATTGAGACCAGATTTTCGGTTTTCGCTTAACGTGTAATGTCATGTTCTTCTCTTATTATTATATGTTCTTGCTAATATAGAGTTTATGCTTACCGGTGGCGTATTCAAGGTGACGTTTTGCAATTGAGTAAAATCCGTGGGACGTCCAGGAGTAAATGGGGCCAGTGCAAACATATGCGATACAGTTGATGCCTCTGTAGGTGGTCCACATGCATTCAGAGCAACAAGTTCCAGTAAAAGTCCAGTAAAACCATCAATAGCTTCTGCACTCACAATATCAGTCTGGGGTGGAATTCACAAATTTTTGCCGCAAAATTTAGGAATGGATTTAGAAAATATTCGTGAAATAAACAATCGACTGATTGCACCAAACTGGACGCATAAAAAATGTATGTATAGCGGGGTTCCCCGCACAAATGACCGCACCCATATGTATTGTGCGGTCGTTCGTTCGGGGAGCCCCGCTATACTTTGTATTAGGCTTCGAAATGTATTTCAAATGAACTATGGAATGTTTGGCGGGCGCATGTCCCGGGACGCCCACCACCCCTATCCCCATCCCTTTTATGAATTTATGAATTTCAAAAGCTTGCTGTCATCCATTCCAAAAGTCTATTCCAAAAACCCCTTCCCAACAAAAATCATTGGATTCCACACCTGGTTGCTCTCAAATTGAACCAATACTTTTAGACATTCCGACATGATGTAAAACTGGACAAACTTGGACAATTGTGCTCTCTTTAAAATGTAGATGAATGTTTTTTTTTTAAATTCGAGTTTGATGCCATTTTTGGTCAAAGTCTGTATAATTAGTGCAAAAAATTTGACAGATCAGGATATTGTTAACCATTGATAACGGTTCCGTGGCTATTTGCCGTCACGTCACGTGCTGTCACGACCATAGGTGGGCAGGGGGGGGGGGTTGGGGGGGTTATACCCCCCCCCAAAATTTCGGATTTTGCTGACACCCCCCCTTAAATTTGGGGTAGTCGGGGACACCCCCCCCCCAAATTCGCCTCCCAAAGAAAAATTTTTAAGTGTTATAAAAGGACTAAAAAATTTTTCCGAGCTTCGCGCGGAGTGTTTATTACCTTATTTCCCCGTTCATTACCTTTTATTACCTTTAAATTCCCCCGCTACGCGGGCAGTTTAAATTTCCCCGCTACGCGGGCAGTTTAAATTGGCAATTTATCTTAGTTTTTCAATTGCAAATCGATTATCCCATTCAGTAGTTAAGGCATACATGTTTAATAAAACTACTATAAACACTATTATCCTTTTTTTAACGTTTTAAACACATGTTATAAATGTATAGTATAGCTATAAAAAACCTTAAATTTTGTAATTAGTATCATTTGGAATTAAAATTTCTAGTGTATTTTAGCGCCTCAAATTATAAATTTTCTCCTCCAGGGGGCATTGTTCCCCCCGAACCCCCCTGACTGAATTTTTAAGATCACAGAAAATTATGTAGAAATTAGGTAAAAAAACAAAAGTAAAATGTATGTTCACGCGATCACCAGGAGACGATTTTTAAGCCGTTTTTAGTATATATTTTAAAAAATTTTCGCCTCCGGCGGCTGGGGGGACACCCCCAGACCCCCCGGCCGACGCTTCGCGCCGCTTTGGTCACGACCGCACAAAAACCTGTCTGAAATCGCAGTTAACTCGATTTTTGACAAAACTCTTCGGTACAGGTTAAAACTTTAAATTGCACTTAATACCTTTTAAATTGAAAGAATTAAAATTTGTTTATTTCGCACATAAAAGAGATGTCAATTTAATCAGAGTGCAAAATTGTCCACCAACAAAACACCACCTGTTAATACTGCAAAGAGAAGTACAACTAAAAAATGAGAGCAGTTACAAGAAATGGTTAGGATGGCCTTATCTTGTTTATTACCTTTATTCCTAATCTTCCCCCATAATTACCAAAGTGCATACAGAGTGCAAGTGTACACAATGTCTGTTAGTGTTGTTACTTTTGGTTTGGAGTTTTCTGTAATTTTATGTTTATACCTCATAATTTTTTGAATCCACACAATGTTGAAAGTGTTAAAATAACGGTTTGTGGTAAATCACGCTATGTTCTAAGTTCTATTTGGAAACGATACGGTTTTCTAAAAGGCACGAGCAAATCGCGATCGCCCCCGTCCGACCGTCAGAAGAACACTCAACACAAAACGGAATACTGCTTAAAACCAACAGGGGTGGGTTTATGCGGTCACGACCAAACAAAGTATCGACTGATTGCACCAAACGCGACGTATGAACAAAATATAGCGAGGTTCCCGGCACGAACGACCGCACACGGCATGTATTCTGTGGTCGTTCGTGCTGGGAGCCTCGCTATACTTTGTTCATGCATTGACTTTGGTGCAATCAGTCGATAGATTATGAGCTTAAATAGGGAATAGCCCTCGTAGAATCGGAATATTGTGTATCAAGTGTCATATTTTTATTTTTATTGTATTTTATTTATTATATAAAACATTTAAACTAGAAAAATGAAAACCGAAAACGTGTATACGCGTGGTAAACGATGGCGCCGCGGGCTTTAAAAATCGACAAATAAAAAAAATTAAAATTGAATGGAAAACGATCGTTTTAATCATCAAATTTTAATTTAATTTAATTTTAAAACTTTTCTATTTGTCCATTTTTTGGAATTCCGTGGCGCCGTCAGTTACCACGCATATACGAGTTTTTAGTTTTCAATTTTGAAACTTTTCTATTTGTCTATTTTTTTGGTATCCCGTGGCTCCATCAGTTACCACGCATATACGAGTTTTTAGTTTTCATTTTTCTAGATTAAATGGTCTATAGTGTAATCTTGGTTTTTTTTGGCGCATTTCAAACGTCATCTAAATTACTCCACAAGTCGAAACCTGAAAAAAAAAACAAAAAAAAACACAAAAAGGTGTGCTCTAGGAGACGAACCATAGACCCGTTTTTATTACACTGGTAAGGGGGCGAGTTTACCAACTGAGTCACTGGAACAATGTGGAGAAAACGTGAAAACATGTTTTTATGTTTCCAACCAAAGTCTATTTTTTGCTAAACATTGTGTGAAATCAAAAAAATTTAACGATACCATGGATGCGCCTCGGAAAATAACGGCTTTAAGCATGGCCCAAAAAGAAAGAATTTTAAAATTGCGAAAGAGTGGTTTAACATTTGTTGCAATTCAACAAAAATTGCGTGAAGAAGATGATTTAATTTCATATGACGCAATCAGGCTATTTTATTCGAGATATGTAGTGCGTGGGCACATTTTTAATGGGGCCAAATCTGGAAGATACCCGAAATACTGCAAAGATTCGAAATATTAAAATGTAAAACTATGGCTTGCGTCCGAATTTAAGAAGAACCCATGTCAGTCACAATATTGTGTTTAAAATGCTGTGCATTATTTATTTAAATGCTAATGTTAAATATTCTTCAATGTTTTTAAAATTTATTATTATAAAACATACGTTTAGGTTTTGGCGGGAACTTAGTGGGCGTAGCCTAACAAAAGAAAAAGTCATTTTCCCATGGGAACGCGCAATCTTTGATCATGCCGTCGGCTGCGTTCGATAGAATGCAGGATGCGTGCGATCGCGTTCGGTAGATTTTATTTATTTGAGAGAACGCGGCCGGCCGCGTTCTACAAATTTTTATCGGCCGCACGCACCTTCGAACGCGGGCGACGAACGCGCGTGCGGCCTGCGTTCGGTCTAATTCTATCGAACGCGGAACGCGTTCGAATAAGAGGCCACCTTCGATCACCACTGTAATTTTGGTGGGGGGTTTGATGTTGGGTGTTGGTTGTTTTTTTTTTTGTTTTTTTGTTTTTTTTGGTTTAGCTTTTTGTTTGTGTTTTTTTGTTTTGTGGGGTTTAGTTTTTTTTATAGTGGGATTGGGGAGTTTTTTTGTTAGATTGCTATATATTGGAGTATTTTTAGTTGTATTTTTGTTGTGTTGTTATTTTTTTTTGTTTGTTTTAGTTTTGGTTTATATTTGTTTTGTTTTTGTTGTTATTTTTTGTTTTTTTTTGGTTAGTAGTGAGTATGTTTTTGTGGGTGATGATATTTGTGGGGGTTTTCTATTTTGGTGCGATTGGAGTTTTGCGCGGTTGTTAGTTAAGTGATTTAAATATTGATTGTTTTTTGCTTAATAGTGTTTTTTGGTTATATAGTGCTTCGTTCTATTTGTGAGTTTAAGAAATTAATAATATTTTTTGTATGAGATATTGATTGAGAATAAATATATTTAGTTATACTTTATTGTTTCTAGTTACTTTTGTGCTAGTTCTTTTGTGCTTTAAAATGTTTTTACTATTGGTGGCGATTGGTTGGAATTTGTAGATATTCGAATGAATTAATAATAGATTTTCTATTGCGTTCTGTGTGGAGGGAATTTTTCTTGTATGAGGTGTTTGGTTGTTATTATTTTTATACTGTTTATTTTGTTACTGTCGGTTTTATTCGGTTTCTTTTTTTTTTGAGAGCCTGTATGCCCGGACTGTAGTGTATGTACTCCCTACGGACTAGTTTGGTTCCGAGTGATTTTTTTGTTTTCTTTGGCTTGGGTTTTTGTTCTTTTAGCTTTTGGTTTGGGAATGTTTTTTTTGGTTTTTGTCTTGATTTTGGCATTTTTGTTTTGGGTTTTTTTTTACGCGTTTTTCTTGTTTTTTTTTTTTCTATGTGTTTTTTGTTGTTTTTTCAATCTATACTTGTTTTTGTTATTAAAGTGTAGCTTTTTTTGTTTTTGGTGTGCAATTGTTTAATTTTGTGGGTTTTGGTAGTCTTTTTGGGGGTGGTGGAGGTTTGGAGTGATATTTTATGGTCGCCGAGGTGAGGGCGAGAGACCTATGCCTCCTGGAAATAAGTAGATTTGATTTTTCTATTGCTGGTAAGTTTATCTTTTATTTTTGTTATTTGTATATTTATCTTCTGTTTTTGCTGTTTGTAATCTTTTTTTTTTTCTTTTGTTGAGTTTTTTAGTAGTTATGTGGAAGTCTTTTAATTATTGTTTTAATGTATTTAAATTGTTTTTTTTTATTTTTTTGTTTTTTGTATGTTTTTTTGTTGTATAAAGAGAAAAAAAAAAAGATTGAGAAAGAGAAAATGAGTATTTATAAGGAAGTGGGAAGAAAGGTGAGGGTGGTAAGTAGAAAGGTTCAGGTGCCTCAACTTAAAGGTGTCGAAGAATGAGGGGTTAGGATTTACGGAGTGCGGGGGGAAGTAATACGAAGTGAAAAAAAATTAAATAAAAAAATTGAGAATTAAATATTTGAGTCTTATAGATATGTTTTGTGGTTCTATATAGATTTGATGTAGTTTTGACGCAGTAGAAAAAAGAGAAAAAAAAAAAAAAAATCTCTAAATATGACATTTTTTGTAAGGGAGTATAGAAAGAGGAGAAAAACATTTATAATTTTTTATAAACTTTATAGAACTTTTTTGTAGTTTCTTTTGTTTTCTTTCTTCTGTGTTTTTTGGTGTTTAAAAAATGTCTATTTTCTATCACACCATGAGTCGGCGGAAAAAATAGATGCGCGGAAATAAATAAGGAAGCTTCCCGACAGGAAATAATTAAATAAATTTGATTATTACTACAATGGCCGTCCTGATGAGGGGGGGGAGGAAGAGATTCTTTATTGAATGAGGTGATGGGTGGGTGGTTGTTAGTAATATATTTATTTATTATATCTGTTTGTCTATTGTTTTTTGGTTGAGTGGTGAGTTATTTAAAGCTTTCGTTTTTCTTTTTTTTTTGAAAGAAGCCGGAAGCCTCGCAGCCGTGTTGTCTGCTTTGTTCCCCCCTACTGAATGGTTTTGGCGTCCGGGTGGACCTGAACCAAATTAGTTCCGAGATCTGATTGACCGGACGAACCATCCACTTGAACGACGCCGGTCACGTCGCCAGTGGGATCCTCTTTCATTATGAGGCCAGAACTATGCAGGGTACTGCTGGCACGATTATTTTGTACAAACATGATTTTCAAGGGTGTGGGACTGCCACTTTTTATGAGTTTTTAACTCCAAACACAAATAATTAAAGTAAAAAATCTTATTAAAAGCTAAAAATTAGAAAAAGAAGTAAAATATAAAAAACTTAAGTATACGCATGAGCAGACAAACGCTGCGGACAAAAAAAATTATAAAAATTTTTTTATAATTTTTTTAAAAAATAAAAAATACCAAAAATAGCCACAAGTAAACAAAAATATTAAAAAACTTGTATTTTTTAACCTAAGAAACAAAAAAAGTGTATCACAGCATACACTAAAACTAGCGCACTAGACCAAGACTGATTGTTAATAAAAATTACTCATAAGTAGCAGCTATAATTCCACATCTTTTGAAAAATGGTGCACGGGAATTTACAAAAAACCTTTTTTAAAACTAAAATTAGCAGCAAATTTACCCATGTACATAAATAATTAACTACACTATTAACAAACAAACTAGTAATTTAACAATTAACATTCAAATATAGGCGCAAGAAAAAGTTGTGATTACTTGATTTGACTAAGATAAAAAACTCTTAAAATTAGAAAAAAGAAGAAATTAATAAACAAAGAAACCATTAATAAAACTACTAAATTTTGCAAGGTTGAAATTCTATTTAGTGAGTTTAGAGAGTAGAATTACTTTTAGCCAATTAGTGCTTAGAAAAGAAAATTGAGATCTCTTATTCATTGGAGATTAATTTTTCCCAAGAGTTAATTGGCTGAAACAGCTACTTCCACAACCATTCCCACAGAGCAAAACATATGGTTTGGTTGATATTGATAAAAATTTTTTATTTAACATGGATCAAAATGAAAGACTTAATGGTTTGAAACTTAAAGGAAAATTATGTAGATTAGATCTAACAAAAAATTTTTTTTTAAATCGAATTATAAAAACCTGGAATAGCTTACCTAAAAATATTGTTCTAGCCAAAACGATAACTGAATTTCGAAACAAAATTAAAGTATATAATATGAAATAGTTTAAGTAAATATGTTTATTACATTATTGTGTGTGTTTATGTCTTTTTTTACTGACACTACTAATTATTTTTTATACTCGCACGTATAGCTGTCGTAATTTATGACCTGTGCATTTTACTAATAAATAAATAAAATAAATATATATATGGTGATCACGAATACTATGACATTTTGAGGTTCTTTAAAATCCTGTCGTGTAACGGTATAATAGGGCTATATTTTGCTAAATCTTTATAGACTAGTTCTGAAGAAGCGTCTTTCACAGAGGGTACGAAAAGAAAAAATAATATGAAAAAAATCGTAGTTTTCTCTTTTTGGTTAGTCTAAAAAGTAAATGCAACACGATAATATGTTTCACTACATTCAAGTGCTTTAATATATCAGTTCGTGCTAAATAAATTTTAGTTTTTTATTGAACATCAGAATACTTAGAAATCATCACTAAAATACTTCTTTTGTAAACAAGATGTCAAATTAGCTAAAATAAAGTTGAAATGTGTGCTTTGAAACTAACTAATTTCAAAATTAAATAGATTTTGTCAATGTTATGGTTGTAAAACCAAAAAAATATAATACTAAATAGTATTATATATTTTTGGTAAAACTATTCAAAATTTAAAAACTAATTTCATAAAATACTATTCGAAACTTTTAAATAAAGCATTTTTTTCTTTAATTGAAACATTAAAAAAGTGGAAATCAAGTGCGCGAAAAACGCCGTACCTAAGGGCGCCCGGAAAAAATACATTCTGCAAAATATCTTCGGAAAGAATATCTTCTGAAAGACTTTTAAATTCTCAACTAAAGAAAACTTTTATCTTCCTAAGCCTAAGCGAAACCTTAAAATCAAGCTAAAATGACATAAAAAAGTTTAAAAAAACTTTTAAAAGTTTTTAATAATACTGAGTAATTTACTGCTGAAAGAAGATATTTTTTCCGGAAGATATTTTGCGGAAGGTATTTTTTCCGGACACCTACCTAAGAACGAAGCGGCAATATTTAAAGCCGTGAAATGTACGAGTCGCTCGCTGTTTCTTAATTTTCTCCTACATTATGATTTTTGCTTATTGTCATTGTACCTTTTTCCTACACTAAAAAACCACTATTCAGAAATAGTCTATACCCCAAGGTTGTTATTGTTCATTATAAAAAATACACAGTATTCAGAAGGAATTATTAAAAAATAACGTTGCCATATTACAAATACTATGTCATCATCATAATTCAAGCAATTTTCACAGTTATTTTATGCGAAACAAGTCTTTTACAAAAAGTTGACATAGTTTTATGTTGCCAGAACAAACTAGCTATCAAAATTCGACCTTTGATAAATGTATTTTTATGTTGCCCTATATTGAGATTTTAACTATGGGAACTGCTGGAAACCAATTAAATAATAACTTAAGCATAAAATTTTCGTGCTCTTTCGTTCTTAAGTTGTCTATGGCTGTGTGATGCAATAGCTATCACGCAAAATCGATTCAAAAGTACAATTTTACCTCGAATTTTTAAATAAATTTGGGAATTCTTTTTATGGTTCTACGTCAATTGACCCCCAACAAACTGACACCCGCCTAATTGACACCCTCCTAATTGACACCCAACAGATTGACACCCACACAAATTGACACCCAACAAATTGACACCCACCAAATTGATACCCACCAAATTGATACCCACCAAATTGACACCCACCAAATTGATACCCACCAAATTGACACCCACCAAATTGATACCCACCAAATTGACACCCACCAAATTGATACCCACCAAATTGATACCCACCAAATTGATACCCACCAAATTGATACCCAGTTGTTAGTTTTAATGTAAAAAGTGCAGAATGTAATGTTAAAATATGATGAAAAACTGTATTTATTGTTTAAATTCCAACTTTTTTACATTAAAAGTAAAGACACGGGAAAGATTTTCACTTTTCTTTTTTGTTGCTTTAAAGGTCTATAGGTAGATTTTTCTTGTTGAATCTTGTAATTTTTTTTAAAAAAGTAGTTATTTTACTTCGATAAAGTCGATCATGTATTGCGAGTACAAAAAATTGGCTGCATTGGGTACATAGCTTGCGCTTACGGGCATTTATGAAATTGAGCGACCGACCACCCTTCCTCATGCAAAACAGCGCGAATGATTTTTCGAACAACATATATTATAGCTCGATTATTTTCCTTGATCGCTTTATATGTAGATACAAATATTTAATGCACACAGTTTAAGTTTTATTTAATTGCTGTTCGGTCAATAAAATTAAGAATATATATAATATATCACCTACATATGCTTGCTGTTACCTACATAATAAAAACAAAAAGGTACTTCACAGTAAACCACAGTAACTTTGACCCGTGCGGGTTGAAGTTAACATCAAGGGTAAATAAAGATCAAGATCAACATCTTTATTTGCCCTTGGTTCATACAATTACATAACTTCGACCCGGACGGGTCGAAGTTATGAATTGTTTCACCATAACTTTGTACCGCAAGGGACAAAGTTATTGTAATTTCGACCCGCTGGCTCTGAAGTATTATTATTCTTAATCTCAAGTACACTTTAATGATGGAATCGATAACGTTAACATGTTTACTGTGTAGCAAGAGCGCTTAACTCCAGTATTCGATTAAGATCTTAAGAATACCACCCCAGGTTAATGGAACCCCATACATAACGCAATAATGAATGCCTGTAATTCTATAAGAGCGTCCGTTAAAACATTACAAACGTCCAATAAGGCATAACAGTCTTTTTTCACCCCAGGTTAATGGAACCCCATACATAACGCAATAATGAATGCCTGTAATTCCATAAGAGCGTCCGTTAAAGCATTACAAACGTCCAATAAGGCATAACAGTCTTTCGTTAATGCTGTCTCTCTCTCTCTCCTTTAGTGTACTCCTTTGCTCCCTATGCAGACTGAAAGATACCATGTGATATTTACCCTTACTAGTGTGGACTGCGACGAAAGGCGCATTCTGGAGGCGCTGAAATGCGGCGAAATGCGCCAGCATTTTATAAGCATGAATTTCTCGAGTTTCATGGCCAGGTAATGTTGCGAAGTATCACACGGAGTTATTTTCACACTTAATTACAAAATAACCTTGTAAATCAGTCGATATCGGTCAAAATCAAAGCAAAGCAAATCAAATTGATTTTGACTGATTTACATGGTCATTTTTTACTAAACTGCGCAAACAACACCGTGTGATACCTCGAAACATTACCAGACCACGAGACTCGAGAAATTTGATCTTTTCAAGCTGTGGCGCATTTTGCACATTTCAGCGCGCCAGAAGGCGCAGTTATACAGTGACCGAGCGCGCCGGGTGCGCCTTTCGCCGCACTTCACACGACTAAGGGTAAAAAAGCAAGTATAAATAGCATAAACGGTTTATTTCAAATTTATACCAGGATGATCAAATGTTTTTCCAAATATGCCTGACACAATACACCATGAAATACAAGTAATACAACAAACTCAGCAATACATAATAAAATCCCATCAATGTTTTTCAATCAACGACAATTCACCCCTAACAACTGGGTATCAATTTGGTGGGTATCAATTTGGTGGGTGTCAATTTGGTGGGTATCAATTTGGTGGGTGTCAATTTGGTGGGTATCAATTTGGTGGGTATCAATTTGGTGGGTATCAATTTGGTGGGTATCAATTTGGTGGGTGTCAATTTGGTGGGTATCAATTTGGTGGGTATCAATTTGGTGGGTGTCAATTTGTTTGGGTGTCAATTTGTTGGGTGTCAATTTGGTGGGTATCAATTTGGTGGATGTCAATTTGGTGGGTATCAAATTGGTGGATGTCAATTTGGTGGGTGTGAATTTGGTGGGTGTCTTTTGGGTGTGTTTGGTGTTTTGTTTGTTTGTGGGTGTTTGGGTGTTTGTTGGGTGTTTGTGTCGGTGTGTTGTGTCTGTGTGTGTCGTTTGGTGGGTGTTTTGTTTCTCTCTTTGGTCGGTGTCTTGGGATTCTTTGTTTGGGTGTCTTTGGTGGGTGTTTTGTTGATCTGTTGTGAGTGTTGTTTGTTTGGATTTTGTTTGTGTGGGATTTTGTGGGTGTCGGGGTGGGTGGTGTGTGGGAATTTGGTGGGTATCAATTTGGTGGGTATCAATTTGTGGGGTGGGTGTCAATTTGGTGGGTATCAATTTGGTGGGTCATCAATTTGGTGGGTGTCAATTTGGGGGGTTGGGTATCAATTTGGAGGGTGTCAATTTGGTGGGGTGACAAGTTGTTGGGTGACAATTTGGTGGGTATCAATTTGGTGGTTCATTGGTGGTATTGTGGGGGGGGTGGGTATATGTTGGTGTCAATTTGTTTGGGTGTCAATTTGGTGGGTGTCAATTTGTTGGGTGTCAATTTGGTGGGTGTCAATTTGGTGGGTGTCAATTTGGTGGGTGTCAATTTGTTGGGTGTCAATTTGGTGGGTGTCAATTTGTTTGGGTGTCAATTTGTTGGGTGTCAATTTGTGTGGGTGTCAATTTGTTGGGTGTCAATTTGTGTGGGTGTCAATTTGTTGGGTGTCAATTAGGAGGGTGTCAATTAGGCGGGTGTCAGTTTGTTGGGGGTCAATTGACGCGACACCTATGCGCAATATATAAAAGTCAGGCAATAATGAATAATTTATGTCGTTTAAATATAACAGACAATCAACTATTATTGAGTTTATCCCCGCTTCCTCCCCCAAATTCCCGCTTCTTCCCCCAAATTCTGAAATGCGGGGCTTAAACCCCCCTCTCCACTCAGAAGTCTCAGAAATGGGAGGGGGAGAGAGTTAATCCCCAATTTTGGAAACATTAAAAAATGTCTTTAAAATGACTTTTAACTGCCTCCAATAAGCTTTAACGTCAAAATGAGTATTTTAAGCAATAAAAAGCTCAAAAATGAAAAAAAAAAAATTTTTTTTTGACCTAAATTTGGCATTTTTTACCCATTTTTTGTTCAAAATCGAAAAACGATTTGGGTAAAATGCACTCCAGAAAATGAAAACGATACGGGTAAAATGCGTTTCTCTGATTTTTAACCACCTCCCCCTAAATCGGGTTAAACCCCTCCACCCACTTCGGAACAACTTTCTCATGTTTGGTTACAGTGTATTTTTTTTATTTTTGTATGTAGTAAGTAACGAACAGGTCAATTTTCAGCTATAAAAACATATTTTAAGTTGAAAACAAGTTAAAGCAAACAAAATCATTTTTAACTCACATCAGTTTAAAACGAAAGAAACAAATAATGTTAGATTTAAAAAAAACGTGTTTCAACCTTGACCGATTTTTTTTGACCAGTAAAAATATTTCTATTTATTACTTGTCAAAATTTTACCAAGTTTAAAATTTAAGGTATTGGCTTCCTAGGCTTATTGTTTATTTATTCTACTTAGACTTTTATTACTTGTCAAAATTTTACCAAGTTTAAAATTTAAGGTTTTGGTTTCCTAGGCTTATTTTCTCTAAAATATTATTAAAGTAGGCCTACTTTTGTATGGCTTACTTCAAATGGATAAATATCACATGATAAATAATTGGCATACTGTGTCCTTTAATTTGCATGCAACACGTGTGGCGTTTAGCTGATTGCCCGTTATAAGGAATAAAAGGTTCATTTTCATGCGGGATTTTCAAATCAAAATATAAAGAAGAGTTAACACTTGCAAATGCTTTTTGTGGACTCAATCCGACTTATGTGATAGTTAAGTTTTTGTATCGTTATTGAATTAGAATACCCGTCTTTTATTTGAAATAAATATTATTTTAACTTTTCTATTTTAAAATATATTTTGCTCAAACAAAGGTACGAAAAAACTTTAATTTAGAGACATAATTGTCATATAAATGATAACGAAATGTTGTTTTTTTCACACACTGCTAGTTTTGACTTTTTCATCGTAAAAAACCTCCTGAATAAGTTGTCGATTATCGTCGGAAATTTCCGGAGCCACCGAGTCCGCAGCTTTTTCCAAAATCTCATCAGCCATCAAAATTCTTCGGGCGGCGTTCCGTTTTTTCTTCGATCTTTCCAGGTGTTCGTGACCGAACTTACATAATCCCGTCAGAGTTTTCCACATGAGACTCCGGTAGCGGCGGCTGACCAAACAGTAGAGGCAGAAGTTGAGCGAAGCGTTCAGAAAGATGAACTGCTGACTGATGGCCATGTAACTGAGGACGAGGTTGTTGGTGGGGCCGAAACGTTCGAATAAAATTCGAGCCGGAATCTGAGGACCCACGCAGATTAGAAACATCACAACGACGGCGAAAAGAATGGTGTTAGCCCCGCTCACTTTTGTAAAACTAAAATTAAAGCATATTCAATTGAATACATTTCTAAGTACAGTAATAAACATCACAACGAAACAAAAAAATTGTAGGGAACCAAAACCAACGTTTTTTAATCGAATTTGGAGTCCATTTGAAAAAAATATTTTAAATTAACTATATGTGAAAAATCAAATTATAAATATAAAAAAACAGCAAAAAAGATAGATCCTTATTTTCGTAAAACTGAAATTAGATCAGAATATTATAAACCATGAAAATTTTAAATTTGGAGCAGCTAAAATTTACTTTTAATTTAATTTTAATAAACCCATTTCTCTTAACAAAACTCCACCCACAGAAATCAATGAATTTTTACTAAAATAATTTCATGTTAATCATATTCGTGAGTTTCGAAAAGAAAATTTAAAAAAAATTTAAAGTTAGTTCTGAAAATTAAATTTTAAAAAAAATCTCATAAAAATTTTTTTCTTTAAAAAAATAGGAAATACTTCAAAATACTTTGCATGAATCTTTGACATAAACAGTTTTAACTTGACAATAGTGTAGTAATTTTACACGCAAAATATTATTTTGTTTTGTATTTAATGAGGAATACAGTGCGGTGTTTTTAGATTTTTTTGTTTTTTTTTAACCTGACAATGTAAAAAAAAACAAAACACAAATAGAACGCATCAATATAATATTCTAAAACCAACATGGTTTTTTCTAAACACAATTAAAATAAACGTTTGATTTGTAAAATGCTTCACTATTCCACAATTAATGGCTGTTTTTTATCAGCCAAAAATTCATATCAAATGTTTTTGCAGTCTTTGTAGTCTTTGTTATGTTATTTAGTGAAAAAATTCCTTGCGAGTTGTTTTTCAATTTAATTATCAGTTGCGCGCTTAAAAAACCGGCACTTCTAAGTTTCAAATTTATCGGTATCTGTTTGAACCTTTGTGATTTTTGAGACCTGAAACAACACGTTTAAAACCCGGGTCGGTAAGTGCGCCAGTGCAGCTCCGTATTAAACTGCTGCGGACCACCATCCGTTTCCCATTCGACCACCCTTTCACACTAAAGGTCCGTTCATACTTATCACATAACGTTCTTTGGACCTTGTCCAAAGGACAATTTTAGAAAAGCCAAAACGTCTTTTGGACTTTTTCGTTTGGACAAAAATATGAACGCTACTTGAAATTCGTCCTTTGGACTTTGTTCAAAGGACAAATCCAAAGAAAAAATTCCAAAGGACAAAAGTATGAACACGTTGTCCTTTGGACTTTGTTCTTTGGTCAAAGTCCAAAGGACAAAGTCCAAAGGACAAAAAGTATGAACACGTTGCCTTTGGACTTTGTCCTTTGGACAAAATCCAAAGGACAAAGTCCAAAGGACATTTTGCGCTGTGTTTGTCCTTTGGACAAAATCCAAAGGACTGTTGTCCTTTGGACTTTGTCCAAAGGACGTTTTGTCATATGTATAAACCAGCCTTAACACACTAACCGCGATATATTATCTGCGTCTGAATCGCGGTAACAATCACGATAATTAGAGGAGCTTAAAAACAGCTTACAATTGGAGATTTTCAAATTTATTGGAGATCAATTTGTTTCTTAGACGCTCATTGACTGAAAGTAATACTATAGCGTCATACCTCTCTGAAAATCTTTAACAGTTAACATAATTCCGTTTTAATTCCGTTTAAGCAAACATAATTCCGTTTTAATAAAAGGGAATGCAGGACCATGCAGGAAATAAATACTAATTTTTGTATTGTTTTGTTAATTTTACCAAAAACCAGTAATTTCATCTCTCCTAAGTTTTGATATATAGAAACTCACCTAAAACTGGCTTTTTTCTACTGTTTCAACCGAAATACCGATAACTTCCGAAATAATATATATTTTTGATACTATATAATGCGAAACGTTGTCTTTTTCCTTTGTAGTGTATGATTGTGCTTTTGTAGAACTGCTTATTTGAAGTTAATTACCCAACAAAAAAAGTTTAGATTCTAAACAAGTAGACACTTTCTCCAAAACCAGTGTAAATACATATCTTGTAAATGAACTCACCTAAAAACGGATATCTTCCTCGGTTTTAACAGGTTCACGCCGCCAGATGTGGCCGACTGTTTCCTGTCTCGCTTGACAATTTCGCGGAGTGTGCGTATGAGGATGAAATTGAGTGAAAATAACGCGACAATAGGAACAGCGTTAAACAGGACCATGTTAAAATAATCGATGATTTTATAGTAGCTGATCAGGTAGGGATTGTCCGCGATCTTGATCAAGTAGAAGGTGCTGTTTTTTAACGGGTTGTAGCAGGCGGTTCGGACGTAGCACAGAGGCCACTGCAGACTCAGGGCCAGGGCAAGGGCGACCACGGTGGCAATAACCACGCGAGAGTGTCGCTTGCGACAGATGCGCTGAGCGTACATCGGATGGCAGACGCAGATGTAGCGCTCGATGTTGAACGAGATTACCAACCTGAAATCAGTGCGCACCCGCGTCAAATGCACCGCATGAAAATTACTTTCGGATTTGAGAAACTAGTAGCCGAAAAAGATAGAGCCAAAAACGTGGAATTTCAAACCGAAAATTAGGAATTAGATTGGTTTGGAATCGCCAAAACCTATACCTAAGCCCAATCCCGAACCTAAGCCTAAACCATTTTTTTTTTAGCTCCAAGTTCGCATTTGGGCGGATCAAATTTTTGAATTTTTTTCATGGCTCTGACGACTGGTTCACATCGAATGGCAGCTGGCAGCTGATAGCTAACGCGCGCGTTTACATTATTACACCGTTAGTGTTGGTGCGGTATTAACGGTTTGCGATGTGCGTCACCTATTAGCTGCCATTCTGGCGTGAACCAGCATTAAATTTCATACTTAAAGCTCCAAAACCCCCCCTAATGACGTTCTAAGCTCAAAAACACCAGACCCAGCTGTGGTTTTTGGTTATAACTAAAGACATTAAGCTGTAAATGACGCGATATTAATTTTAAATACGCTTTGGAAAACTTAAAGTTAAACCAAAGATGTTTTTCAGTACCAGGTAAAAAATTTACGTGGAGAATTTATCATAGGAAAGTTTGCAACTCAGTTGTTCTCTTTCATATAAAATTCGACAAACATTGCGTCCATCGTGTGAAAGTAATGAATGTAAATATAAAAATATGATATAATAAAAAAACTTTATTACTAGAACTAAATAGTTTTTTCTAAAAAAATATTTTAGAACGATAGAAATAATAGAACAAAAATAATAATTTTACAATTGGTTCTGTCTAGTTTACGCAAATCCTGATCTCATGCCCAAAGAAAAAATCGGACTTCATTAACGACGCGGTTTTTTTTTGTAACAGTAAAAGCAAAAATATAGCGTTGTTATTTTTAAAACTATAAAATTCTGAATAAAATTCGATGCAACAGGCTGTTTTTATTCATATAAACAAAATACTTGCATTAGATTTATTTTTAAAAAAATTTAACCCATTAATGATTCTGCGTTCTAAACCACTACTATTAATAGCTTTTTTTTGCTATAGCTATTAAAAAACTTTAAATTAAAAAAAATTTGACATCAATTAATTTTGCGCAATTTTTTTTGACAACTCAATAAAAATATTTAACTTGACTTACATCACTGAAGCTTTGTATGAAGCTGACGCCAGCATTCGAACGTACAGAACCACTGCAGTGTAGAACCGGTTGAATTTTCCATTTCCACTTAGGGAGTCGACGTGAATGGGTGTTACCTTGGCGCCTTATAAACTTTTCCATTGATAAAAATAGAACTTTTGTTGCTAGTTTTTTTATAAATTCAACGGAAACCAAAAAAATGAAGTTGGAAAAATAGTACAGAATAAGAAGTTGAAAACATACGCACGTTTTTATTACTACTGTTTGTGACCGCTACGATTTTGCCTATTTTTTTCTAAAAAAAAATAGAAAAACTTTGGATTATTTAGGTATTGTTATATTTAAAATCTCCGAAAATAACCCATTTAAGTAATTTTTAGTCTGATATAACAACTAAACTTTAAACGCTTTAAATGGTGAAAAGCTTTAAGGCGAACCTCCAGGGCACCGAAAAAAAGGAAAAGGCAATCGCAGACGGAAAGACTGAGCAAGTAGACGCTGGAAGGGAGACGACGACCCCGTTTTCCAAGTAGGACCACCACATTCATCAAGTTGCACAGAATACCGGCCACCACTATGAACGGGATACTGTACACGTTGAGGAAATACACGAGGCGGTTGGACTTCCAATAAGCGCCCACGTTCCCTATGCAAATTCGAGTGTCCGCGGGGATGGACGGCCATTCGTCCATTTTTAGCGTGGAATTTTCCATCCGAAAAAACTGCACAATTGGGAATTCGGGACGGTGGTACGATAACTAATTGGATTATTAAGAGTATTTTGGTTAGTAATCGCGATTTTGTGTCAAATGTATACGCTATTTATTTTACTTAATTTTAATTAGTTATGATGTAGCCAGGCCTTAGAGTTACTAACAAATATTCGTATATTGCGACATTTTCAATTGTGTTAAAGAAAACAAGATAAAGCGAAATCAGGCCTATATTATGTTAATAAGCAAACATCATGTTGATAACATGAAATTTGCTTATAAAACGTTTTCGTTTAAAAAACGACCCGATTCAAATCTTTAAAAAAGTGTAAATTTAACCAAGTCTTTTCTATTATTTTTAAGCAAATTTTTTTTAGAACAACAATATGATTATAACGATGGTAAATGGTCAATCTGAGCCGCTAAAATTGCGAGAATGCAAAAAATAAAACCGGGAACACAAATTTTCTCAACAGATGTGTTGGCAACTTGTGTCCTATAAAAAGACAAATCAACCGATTTAAATCCTATACTATGATTTTAGTTTATCAAATTTTTATCAACGTGATTTGCATCAATGATTTTATGGTTTAAAAATTTTAATTTATTGTTTTTTTAGAATAAATATTATAAAATTTTTACTAATTTTTTCTCAATATAAATAAAACGCTTTGTTTACTAATCAAATCAGAGTAAACGTATAATGTTTAATGGGCATCTTAGGCGAGAAGCTGCAGCGTAAAAAAATACACCACATAAGCAAAAGGAACACTATGGTATCACGTTCACTCCACAGCTTTTTTACATAAAAATATTATGGTCGATTTATTAAGTTATAAAAATTGGACATCAAAAAAGATCCAAAAAAAAAATCATAAAAATTGAGCGTTTTATGATAATTTGAATAAAAAATCGTAAATCCATCAATGAAAATTTTTTATATCCAATCGGATTTTAGAAATATTTTTCCAAAAGAGTACATGAGAGCATCATTGAAAACAACATTATAATGCAATTTTGGACGCTCTTGTGGATTTTTTTTAGAAAAGTGTTACAAGAGAATAAGGCTAAAAACTTTTTAAATTATAGAATTTCATTTTTTCATATTTTTATCACAATTTTTAAAAAAAAATTATATCGAGAAAAATCGCTGTATCGCTGGTTCGAGTCTAGCTCCAAGTATTATTTTTTAAATGAAATTTGAAAAACTAGTTCTTGAAGCAAGTGTCTGTTATGCAGAATTTTATGTTTGACTATAATAGGTTATTTAAATGAAAAACACGAAAAACTATTAAAAAATTAGAATTTTATTTTTTTAGCACTTTTACCATATTTTGTTACGGACCTTTTATATTTAGAGAAATCGTATATCACTGGTTCGAGCCCAGCTCCATCATATTATTTTTCAAATTTAATTTAAAAACTATAGATCTTGAAGCATAGACTACAGTAATACTTGCTGCACAAAAATACATTACTTCTAAAATGTAGTACTGATGTCTTAGCCAAAAACGAATATAATTTTTAAAATCATTTGAGGTTCTATATTAAATTTTGGAATAGTTTAATTTTTATTTTAGTTTAGAAATATTATTCAGCTAAAAATGAAGACACATTAAGATTTATAGAAAACCTTATATTCCGGGGCAAAATTAGTGATATTCCGTTAAAATATTGCTCAGTAAATCTTGAACCAGGACAAGTTACAAAGATCTTCTGGGATATCTAAATATTCTGAGAAATTTAAAAAAAAAAAAAATTCCGAGATTATTTTTGGTTTTATTGATTTTTGTTTAGGGTATACTGACTAAAAATATTTCTTGTTGGATTTTAAATTTTTATTGGCTGACTTTAAGGTTTTTACGCTAAAAAAGTTTTTTAAATGGGGGCGTTTTTTTTTTTCTCTCCCCCCGGATAAAAAAAGTTTTTGAAATGGAGAGTGTGTGACTAAAGCAAATTTTCTTGGTTTCATTTAACCCTATGATTTAAAATAACCCAGGTTCAGTGCAAAATCTGAAAAGATATTATTTTGAAAAAATATATGGGCTTTCAAAGTACTGAAAATAAATTATTTTGGCTTTATACTGGCCATCCC
This sequence comes from Microlaimidae sp. YZB2_3, assembly GCA_030248175.1. NCBI lineage: Eukaryota > Metazoa > Nematoda > Chromadorea > Desmodorida > Microlaimidae > Microlaimidae sp. YZB2_3. The sequence goes on along the minus strand of JASAMX010021180.1, from coordinate 15,340 downwards.
ATAAACCTGGCAATGCAATGGAATAAAATCAAATGGAATCAAAACGAAACGCTTCGATTGAACTAAATTAAACTAATTAATTCAATAATTGATTAGATAATTAATAAGATAGTTAATTAATTAATCGCTGTAACAAAACCAAATTTTATTTGTCTAGAAATCACTGAAAACCATGTTTTTCGAAACAATTAAAATTTTCGTTGTGTAAATTAGTAATTTAGTGTTATTTATTAATTAATATTTAACTTATTTATTTAACATCTAATAGATTTTTACATTTTTGTAATCAACTTGTATTTAAAAGTTTTTTATTTTGTTTTTAAGCGTAAATCAATATATGTTACATAGTTCATTGAGATACATTAACTCATATCTTTTTAATTTATCATAATTTAATTTAAATGTTAACAAAATAAATTGTATCTGGTAATAGATTTTAAAACAATATCAGATTCTTTTTAGCAGAAATTAGCCGTAGCACCGGGCGGCACAAATTGAAAAATCAATTAAATTCAGCTAAAATTGCTTATAAATCCTTGCGAAAGTTCCGGATTAAAAGTATCTCCTTAAAAACACCGAGAAAAATGATTAACACATATAAAGAATATAAATCAGTTTATAAAGACATGTTAAAATTACCATAAAATGTTCGATGATTTTATTTTGAAAATTTTGGGAAATTGTAAAACAGCTCGTATTAGTAATACATATCTTGTTTAACAAAAAATTTATTTCTCAATATAACAATTTTTTTGTTTTTATAAATAGAAATAACGCGTTTATTGCTTAAAAATTATTTATTTTTTTTAGAAATTTAATTAAATTTTCCGTGTTAGTAATTAAATTATTAAATCCACAATTAAATCTGCTTTTGTTTTCAAAAATAAACAAAAACACTCTATTATAATAAATGTGTTTTTTATTATCTAAAATTTAATAGTAAAATATTAAAATAGTTTTGGATGGGGATGGGTTGTCTAAATAAAAAAAGTTTGATTTACATAGCTTAGTGAAAAAACCAAAAAATGAAGTTTAATTAATATATTATAAGATGGTTTTAATAAATACTCATTATAATTTAAATCAGTTTTTTAACCATTACAACCAACGCGAAGCATTATATCTTTCTAAAATTATTATATTTAAGCTCACATGAAACAATTTTTAATTTTTTTTAACTCCTGAAAAAATGCATCTCTTTTATGATTGGTCATGATATTTATTTTTTTAAGGGGTCACAATACCAAAAAACATATAACAAAAAAATAAAATAAAAATATGTGACTTCGCATATTGCTCAAACATATTTACTGCCCTAACTATGGGACACCTTATTTGGGGCGTGCCCTTATTAGGGCCCTCAATTTTAAAATTAAAGCACGCTCTGATTAAAGCCCGCAATGACCCTATTTCGGGCTTGCCCTTATTAGAATTTATACAAAAGAATTCATTTACAAGAAAAACAACAGATATGTTATATATTTTCTGGCAAAACGCAAACGCATGACTATTTGAGTTTTAAGTGAAAGAAAGTATTAATTTTGTGACTATAATAAAACTTTGAAGTTTTTATTTATTCATTTTTAATAAAAACTAATAATTTTTAAATCAATTGAAATTATTTTTTTTTAAACGCAATAATAAATAAAAAAAATTTCAAATGGTATTTAATACGTAAAACAAAATTGGTATCATAAATTTTTGTAATATATCTGTATAAATTCCAGGAACTAATTATTTAACTATTTCAGTAGCATTAACATTTAAAAAATCAGGGTTGCTCTTATTAGCTAAGATAAATAGGGCGCGCCCTAGTAAGAGCATAGTATATATATGAAGTTACGTATTTTTTAGAATTTATTTATGAGTAACTTGTTCTGAGTACACTAATTAGAGCCATTCCAAGCCCTAATTAGGGCAATAGTGGGTCCTTAGAAAAGCACGTTTTATTTACGGTAACACCCTAGTTACGGCAATAAATATGTCTGAGCAATATAAAGGTTTCATATTCTTCTTTTATTAATATCTTATATTCTTGGATGATACCGGAAGATTTAGGGTCAATAAAGCCGAGGGAACTTGGAGCCGTTAATTAAAAACTTGGAGCTGAAAATAAAATTCGCTAAAACTTTTACCTAAGCCTAAGCGAAACCTAAATCTGAGTCCAAACCAATTTGGCATCGACCGTAGTGATGACGTCATAGAAAAACAATTTTTTCCAACCTTTTAAAAGATAAGCTAAGTGTCTGAGCTATGCTCCGATATATGTCCAGTACAGATTTTACCTTCGGTTATGGAGATATAATCTTCCAAAGTCCGAGTTTTGTCGCCAGTCCGCATCATTTTTGTATAGACTATAGATTTTTTAAATTTGACAAGAATTAAAAGCAGTTTTTGTAGCTTCTATAGCGAAAGGTGTTTTAGAAATTGAAAAAACCTCTGGCATTTTCTCAAATTTTTGAGCCTTCAAAAACGAATGTGAGCTTTTACGAACTACCATAAACTGTTAGAATTACAAAAAAGAAGATTACAATATTAAAGCCTTTTTCTTTATCAGTGAAATTATAAATACAATTTCGATAGGCTTTTAAGTGTAAGGTGCCTTTTAGCTCTTTAAAACGTAGGTGGTTTTAGTGTTTAAAAGCCTAAATTGATTTTCATTGAATGATGAAACCTTGCAGAAAGATGGCTAATTTAAAAAAAAAACTTAATCCATCATTTTCAGATTCATCTTTTGTTTCAAAAATCCCATCATTTTCAGCACGTTCACACAACAGCTAAAATATGAGGATGTAACTGTGGAACGCGTTGTCACTTGTCACTTTGTTGTGAACGAGCATTTATTGTAAATTTTTATTATTTTTTAAATTTTTTTGTAAAGATCATGCGTGCACCACACATAAACAGATGTTTAATTAAAAAATATCGGACATTACGCACTGTTTGGACAATTTAATCCGGACTATTACGCAAAAACATTAATCCGGCCTCAACGTTGCTTTTTTAAATATTTACGTATATGGCGCACAAATCCAGAAGCTTTCGGTTTCTTTACTTTCAATATTGGTTTTGCGCCGCATTTCTATCCTAAAAACGGTTTCGCTAGTGGATAATCCAAAACAATAGTAAAAACCAAAGCAAAATTCGCTATGATTCGTTAAAGCGCTATGAAAAATCTACAAAGCAAGATCTAATTTTTTCTAAAATACACAAAAAAATATTTCTAAATGTATACCAAACGGTATTTCTTGTACATGTAATTGGTATTAATAAAAAAATTGCTTCTTTGAAAACCAGGGTTTTTATTACCTTTTAGCTTTCGTAATTGTTTCATAAGTCTTTGCTTAGAATTATACACTGTAGTTAAAAAAATGTCTGCGCTACGGCGATAATTTTTTAAAAATCCACCGCTTCGTTGTTGAAATATTAACCCTTTGGGATTTTTTCATCAAAAAACCACTGCAAATCCGAAGAAGGGATTCCGCGCCAGTGCTGTACTATGTTAAACCCCGCGTCCGCTTCGCCATCGGCGCCCAGCCTAACACTGAGCCGCAGTTGCGCAGAATGTGTTCTGCGGATATGCAGCGGAAAGAATCCCAAAGGGTTAATTTATAAACAGCAACAACAAAACTATGTTAAATATTTCTACAATTGTTTTGCTTTGTTTTAAATTAAATTATATTTTAGCAAAACCTTCGGTTTAGAACATGTACACCACACCTGCATCATAGGCAGTAAAATTTTTGTCTATTTTTTTAACAAACTTTTGATGAAATTCAGTTTTTGTTTAGTCTAGGTTTTTTTGATATATAATAAATTTATATAAACTTGGGGTCAGCCAAAACAACTTTGTACCGGAAATCTCAATCAGCTGAAATATTTGAAACACAAAAAATCATTCGCAGGCAAAAAAGACAGAAATTATTATATTTCTTTTTCGAGGTTATGCAAACTAACTTTTTTAAATGTGACTTAGAAGTTCTTGGCCGCATAACAATTTTATTTGTTTAAAATCTTCGGCAGAAAACGCAAACTATTACCCATATTTAGTAATAGTTTTCGTTTTAGTAATAATAAACCTTCGTCAGTATCTGCCAAATCACATTATAGCCAATCACAAATATACTAAATTAAAAAGTAGGAAAAAAGCTTTCACATTTGCAATGCGAAAAAGAAACTTTTAAAAAACAATGATGAAATTTTAAACAAAAATTGCGAAAAAAACTTCAATCAATAATTCGAAACCTTACGTCAAAGTAGCTGCAGGTAAAAAGAAGAGTTATTATGTATGTATATGTCGATTATATTATAAAACAAATTTATAAATACTGGCAAACAATTTTAGCTACAACACGATATAACTTACGTATAAGTTGCTTTGATAATGCAAGTTATCATTCCACTCACCCAATTTATTACGATTCATAATTCGCGGTGCATCGCCACTCTGGACATTGAATCCATTGCGGAAATAAATTAGCGAATATTTAAGAAGCGAAACGTAATAAAAGTTGCACCTCCGTGGTGGGAAGTGAGAATAACTTTTTACAAAAGCCGACGAAATTTGAGGAAAACACCCACACCGGGATTGCACTTCCGACACAAAAGAAAATATTCTGAAAAAGCGACGGAGTCGTCGAAGGAGGGAGGCGGCGGTACCCGGCAAAACAAATATTTGGCAAAAGCAGCATCTCCGAATCTCACCGCCACCAATCGGACAAAACTTACAGAGAACGGCACACGGGAAAAAGTTACAGCAAACAACACACATTTTTCCCTCGCAACGACTGATGGCAGTCCTGTGGAGATCAAAAAAGATGCAAATATTATTCATCAACACGGAATCTCCTTCGATTCCGTCCTTTCCTTCCGAGATGTAACTGAACGTGTTACATATGAAAATAACCTAGGTCATACGTAGAGTTTATCGCGGTAAGGTTTACGTACGACATTGGTCATACGAAACTATCACCATCGTGACACGAAGAATTTATCTTTGTCGTACGAAGGTTTCACGGTTGTAACGGGAATAAAATCCATCACGGGAACGGGTTAATATAAATGTATTATTTTTAATTTATATACCCGCATCTCTATTTCGAATATAGTTGAATATTAGTGGTTCTTTTATAAAATATTTTCCACCCGCGAAATGAACGATGGCCTGGGAGAAAACTTCCGACTTCCGACTGAACTGATTGTTCACATGAAATCTAATCGAGCTGAAGTTTCTGGGGCTTTGAAATTGAAACACTAAAATCACCAAAGGACCTGAAAATAGATTATTCTAATTGAAAAGAGAAAAAATAGATTATTATTAACCAATGTGTAGAGGCGCCATCCACAAAGTCAGAAATCTTTGCGTAAAAGTTTTAAATCGTTTTTTTTTTAATTTTTTAAAGATGCGCCCGCCACGCTATTAGCTTTTTAGATGTTTTACTTTGCCGATTTGTAATTTGAAATAGTAGAACCCTATTGAAGCTGAAGTTTCTGGGGCTTTGAAATTGAAACACGAGCTCCACGAAAGGACCTAAAATAGATTGTTCTGATTGCTAAAAAAATTAGCAAAATCAGGTTGAAACAACTCATAAGATGGTAGAATTTGTATTTTTGTCAGAATTTGCAGTTAAAATAAAAACTTTTTAACAAAACACATATAACTGACTAATGTATAGAGGTGTGGTCCACAGAGTCCGCACCTCTATAAACTGGTGCTTGTACCTCAATAGATTGTCTTTGCGTTAAAAGTTTTTGATCGTCTTTTTTCATTTTTTAAAAAACTAACCTGCCCCGCCGCGTTATCAGATATTCAAAATAGTTTCTTTTGCCGATTTGTAACTGGAAAGAAAAAAATCCAATTGGAAATTGTCACATTTTGATTGGCTATCTTTTAGTCATAGTTTTTTATAAAAATCTGTATTGGCATAAATTTTACGTTTGAAAAAATGTTGGTTCAGTTTTTTAAAATTTCTCGCAAATTTCTAGAAAAAAAATTGAATATAAAACTAGACAACTTAACTTTCATACAAACAAAAAAATTTTGCGATGAGCGTTGTGTGACACACTTGGAATATACATTTGTACAGTTGTTTGTTAGATTATTGAATTTTAACAAAGAGTTTTTTGTTACTTTCAACAATACTCAACAACCGCCATATTTCGATTTAGGGTCGATGGATTTAAGGAAATTTGGAGCCAAAAAAAAGAAAGCTTAGAGCCGTAAGTTGAAATTGTTGGAGCCAAAAATGAAAGTTGCTATAACCTACACTTAAACCGAAACAGAAACCAAACAAATTTTTCTTAAGGGGTCCAAGTCCCAATCGTTAGCGGTTTCGAGTTCCCGAAAAGTTTCCACGACTTGAACTTCCCCATTTACGGCTCCAAAGACACCGGACCGTCATTTCTAGATTTAAAATCGTGCGATTTTTACCTTATAGATGAATTTCACATGGTAATCTCACATAAGTTGCATACGGTATCATTTAAACTGCATGACCATTTTGTGAGTTAATTGGTCGTTTCGTATGATGTTCAGTTTAGTAATAATACGCTCAGTATTTTTGCGCGGGTTTACAACCAAATCAACAAGGTAATTTAACAGTTGCAAACCTACTTCCCAGACTCAATCTCATTTACGTGCAATTAAGGCTGGTTCATATTTATGAAAAAACGTCCTTTGGACAATTTTAGAAAAGCCAAAACGTCCTTTGGACTTTTTCCTTTGGACGAAGTATGAATACTAAAGGTAAACCCAACGTGGCTGCAACAGTTGTTCGTTGGAATAAAAAATATCCCTCATTAAGTAATCATTCAAATCACGAGAATCTGACATCACTTTATCAGCCAATTAGATTAAATTTAATACAGAGCATTTGTTTGATAAAGTGACGTCAGATTTTCGTGATTTGAGTGGTTACTTAATGGGGGTATTTTTTAATTCAACGAACAACTGTTGCAGCAACGTTGGGTTTACCTTTACTTAGAATTTGTTCTTTGGACAAAGTCCAAAGGACAAAATCCAAAGGGAAAAGTCCAAAGGACAAAATTTATGAACACGTTGTCCTTTGGATTTTGTCCTTTGGACTTTGTGTTCAAGAACACAAAGCCCAAAGGACGTTTTTACGCTGTATTTGTCCTTTGAACAAAGTCCAAAGGACTTTTACGTTTTGTCATAAGTATGAACCAGCCTTTAGTGGATTTAATTCAATTTACAAACCTTGATAGGCGTTTCTCCAGCCCACGCAGTGATAGGCGTAATTGGAAATAGACGTCGCTTTCTTTTTTTAGTACTTTCAGTAATTTTTTGGCGGTTATCAAATCAAAAATGTAAGGCGATTCAACAGTTTAAACCGCAGTTGCCATACCTCAATCTCAGTTACGTTTAATTTAATTTAATTAAATTCTATTCAATTTAATTTACCTTGAGAGGCGTTTCTCCAGCCCACCCAGTGATAAGCGGAATTAGAAATGGATGCTGTTTTCTCTTTTTTGTCGACCAGGGAGCGGAAGGCGTTTGTCTCTCCGATCACACCGTCGGTAAGCTGCCCCAAACCGTGTTCCAATTTCACGGTTTCTTCTTCGATGACACCGTCGTAGGTTTTATCGCGCAGATCTAATTCTTTGGTGCGCACACCCTGCGGCATACTGTAGGAGATCAACCCACCTAGAATAATTTAAAAAAAAACACTTATCAACGTTAAGTCTAAGTGTGAGGTTTTATTTTTATGATTATGCTAAAAAAAGTAATTGTGAGTAATTTACGAGAACCGAATTATTTGCAGATGTATAAAAAAAGATAAATTAAGTTAACATATCGTTTAATTATTTTTTAACATATTTGATTCCTAGCATACTATAAATTTCAGGACGAATTAATTATTTGATAAAACAGTTCAGTTACATAGTCCACGTTTTGTTTTTTCGAATGCGCCCATAAACGTTACTTAAAAGGTTTTTTATGTTAAAAAATATTCTATATTTTATATTCTTATTTGGTTAAACTTAAAATATTTACCTTACTCCTTGTTAAAATAGTTCGTTGGTTTTGTAAAACAATTCCTCAACTTTTTCTTTTATTTTTTTTATATTTATAAAAAGGTTCGCTTAATTTTTTGATCGCGTCCGTAAGGTTCCACTCACATGCACATTTTCCGGGCGTAAATTAAAAAAGATACATCAGTAAAATGTTAAACTACATAGTTTGTAGTTGTTTGTAAAACCTTTTGTAAACTTTTCCACTTTATTATCATTTGTATTTTCAAAAAATTTCTAAAAAGGCTCGGCTGCTCGTCTCTTTTTCTTTTTTCTTACTTTTCTGCGCGCATCCGTAGGCTTCCACTCGCAGGCACATCGTTCTGGCGTAGATGGAAAAAGGTACGAAACGGAGTTTCGACGCCACGATTGGCGGGTCCAGACGGCGAAGTACCGCAGTGTAAGTGTTGGTGTTGCCCGTTTGGATCTAAAAATATAATTCTAATAATTTTCTAATTTAATGATCAGATAACAGAATTAATATTATACTAAGCATGGTCTATGCATAGTTTAATTCTACTGGTTTCATCATTTCATTGTTCTTTTCTTTTTTCTTTTTTTTTTCATCAACAACATCAAATCTGCGACTTAATTGCCGCCAATATGAATTACAATTGTAACAAAATATCAATGAACATAGCTATCTGATATGACTTTAAAGGCTCAAAAAGAGCGCTTATTTAAGTCAGTTTTAAAACTTTTCTTGAATGCATCCAAAGAATCGACAGTTACTTGAGATGGGAGTAGAGTGTTCCAAGGTGTAACCACTCTATTTGCAAAAAAAATTTTCTTGCATTAATTCTGCAGTCTTCAATGACCAATTTAAATGGATGACCACGGGTGGGCTGCAGGTTAAACTTAAAAAATCATTAATTAAAAAAAATAAATAATATGTATATAATTAAAATATAATTAACTTTCTAATTATAATAATATATAACTAAAATATAATTAACTTTTTTAAATCTAAAATCACGTAAAATTCTAATTTGGATTTAGATATCTAATATGAGCACGGTTTTGCCTTGTTCATGTTTGACTGCAGATATACCGTTCCTAAAATTAATAAACCCTGAAAATATACAATAGTGTAATTTGGATTTTGGTGTGTAATGTGTGCACGATTTTACCATGTAAGTTTTGTTCTGCAGATATACCCGTACGTAAAATTAATTAATCTGAAATCATACTATAATTAAATGTGAATGAACGCATAATTATGGAATAGGCCTACATACTTACATTACGACTTTACAATATGTATATTTATGCTTAAAAATATCGGATTTGATTAAGAGAACTTCAGAAGTGAAAAAATTTTAAACAAATAAAATAAAAAACAGAAAGCTTTGTAAAGTGTTTTATATATTTATATGTTAAATTTTTTTTTGTGTTAGGACTGCTATGGTTTCTAATTTTGATACATTAAAAAATGACATGTATTGATTTGCTTCTCCAAAATTATGGATGAATTATATCTGGCTGACCGCGAATATTCGAATGCAGACATGAGCGGACCAACTAAAATTGTACGGTTATCACGTTTTTTTTAAACAAACAAGAACGCAGAATTTTTTTAAATTCCACTTTTTTACAAAATATACAAAAAATAACCAATTGAGCCCTTAAAAACTTAATATGATAAAACCCATATTAAAATATGGGTTTTAAACTTTATTATTAAACCGCTTTCGTTAAAAATTTTGAACGGTTTTCCTCGTTAAATAGTCAATTCAATACTAAAATTATCAAGGTCAGCTAGATTTTATTTTCCTATAGTTTAATAAAGTATTTTTAATAACCCAAAATACCAGAAAATTAATATTATAACGCTCCCAGATTTACGATGCGAAGAAGTTTTGCGGGTTTTAGCGACACCTTTGTTGCTAATCCAGGTATTTCGGCGATTCGGCTGTTTTCTTTTCCTGCAATAAATTATCGCCAGATGGGGCTGTTGTTGTTTTTACCCCGAAAGTAAAAACCGCTCCGAACCGATTTGCCGTCGTAAATCTTAACCGCGGCGTCTATATTATGCGAGTTCGGATATTTCGACGCCTCGTAGATAAACCGGGAAAAGTAATATTTCAACTTATAAAAATCGATGTTTTCTTATTGGATAAAAACATAAGTGTTCGATCACAATTAAAAAAAACGCATTTTTGCTGCCTAAGAGTTCGCATCGGGATTTTTTTCTTGGATTCTTTTTTTGCAGAAAATTACCGAAGCGCTCGGATTGATGTAAATTGCCAGATACAACAATTCATCTTAAAATTTTTTAAGTCAAAGCAGAAATCAGACATTCCGATATGCGAAGTTTTTTTAGTAGAAGACTGCAATTGATCGATTTTGCTTGATCTTGCTTAATATAAAAACACTAAAAAAAATTTTGCGAATAAATTATTTATTTGCAGAGTTAATATTCATTACATTTATTTGAAAAATATGCGAAGAAATAGAAAATCATCTTTTTGTCATAACATTAACTAAAAAAACGGGTTTCAAAGTTTTTGTTTTTAAAAAAAATTAAAAAGATATTATAAATTATTTATATAAAAGTATAAATGCTGCCCCAACGATAACTTGAACTTTTTGATTATTTTTTTTTTTAAAAACAACAATATTAGTGTTTATTTAAAATTTATTTAGCGGTTTCATTTTTAATTTTTAGTTTTACTTAACTTGACAAATTAAAAACATTACTATACAATCGGTTATATATTTTGGGTTCTCTTCAACCGTAAAAATGTTTGTAAACTCAATCAATACGGTATAAATATTCACCAAGGTTGAGTCAAGTATAGTATTGCTTCTAAGAAATGACTCTAGTTTGTGTTTTTATAAACTTATGTTGGTTTTACACCTTTACTCAGTCAAATTTTATTGTGCTAAAAGTTTCAAATCTATAAAATACTTTAACAACTGCAAATATAATTTTAAACTTGACAAAAGATAAAGCCAAACTTATTCTTAACTTTCAAAAATCAACACTTGTATGACTGATTATACTAAAAGCGCGCTTAAACAGTCAGTAGTGTCATTGTTAAATAAAATAAGAACTTATTTTTCTTTGTAATGAATAATATGTAACAGTCAGGATTGTAAAATTGTGACAGGTGATTAATCATTTATTTGCGTTTTGGCAGCATTTTTATCTTTTTTTTAGTTTGCGAGTATAGTTTAAAAATGTTTTGATTTCCTAACAACAAAGAAAATTTTAAAATTTTGGTTTTAATGTATCACTAAGATTTGATAAACATTAAATATATAAAGATTATGAAAGCATACTATAATGATTTGAAATGTAAAATGTACTAATCAAAACCTATTTTTTTTAAAAATTCTACAAGCTTTAAAATAAAAATAAAAAGATAAATACAGAACGGTTTTGATTTTGAGTTTTTAAATTAATTGATATAATAAATTTGAATAATTTTTTTAATTTAATTAACTATAAGTTTCATACTCATAACTAATCTTAATTAAAAAAAGAATAGAAAACATAAAACTAAAAAATAGAATAATTGCGGATTCAATGTCTGGGTTTTAGAATCCCAAGTGAAACTTCTATACCGCTTTTCATGATTGAGCAAAATTATTTTTTTGCTTTAATTGTTAGTAGAATAACAGTGTACCTATAATAATAGTATACCTTTATGAAATTAAACTCAAAAAACAATTGCTGACAAAAACACAAAAATGAATGCAGCAAACCGCAAAATGCTAGAATGTATACAACGGGCTTTCAACGCTTTGAAATTTTTGATTAAAACCAATTATGTTAAATATTCCCCAAATTGAAATGAGTACGTATCAGATTTGTATAGTGTGCATATATTTGGAACATGTGCCTGAATGTAAACCTAGTGCATTCAATGCATATAGTACATCAAACCTACCTGAATGTTCTTTCGGTTTTTATAGCGGATCCAGTCGTCCACCCCAGGTCTGGTGTACTCCAGCATGTAGGAGGTGGGAAATTCTTTGCCCTGCCCTTTGCCGTACCTCCCCTGGGTCTCCACGGCCGTTAGGGTTTTGAGCGCTCGGAAATCGATTTCCAGATACTCGTAAGTTTCCCGATCGATTTGCCGCTTGGGGCACCAGGCCCCGCTGAATTTGTCAGTTCGAATTCTAAAAAAAGGACATGAATATAGTTGAAAAAGGGCAAAAAATAAAAAAAGTTAAAGAGAGTTTCAGATACTCATAAGTTTCCCGGTCAATTTTCCGCTTGGGACACCGGGCTTCGCTAAACTTGTTGGTGGTATTCTAAAAAAATACACAAATATAGTTCAAAAAGTGAAAAAAAATTTTAGAAATTAATTTCCAGATACTCGTAAGTTTTCGATTTGCCGATTGGGGCACCATACCCGATGAACTTGTCTGTATGAATTGTAAAAAAATTACACAAAGATAAATAAAAAAAGGCAAAAAAAGATAAAAAGTTTAAGTCAGTGGATTGGTGCTGGGTCAGAGAAGGATATAATTTAAGCAATAAAACACAATATGCAGCTAATATTAATGATTTATTAGTTTGTATGTGTATTTTAGAGGTATTAGAACTTGGTTAATCAAGCAGAATATTTTATATGCGATATTCTGCTTAAAAAATTAACAGACATTACAGAAATTATACTGATGGCGATATCATCTTGACATAGTTGTTAAGTTTATTGTTTGGTTACGCTATTAGTGCTTGTTTGGCTTTGCATATCGAAATTTAATCGAAAATAAGAAGGCCCTATTTATTATTGTTAAAGGTACGTTTTCATCTCAACAAAAATACGTCAACTTGTTTTGGTACAATCAAACTCTTTCGCTTAACTGTTATTTGTATTTTAAAGTCAATCTTACTTTAAGCTCACTAAATATTAGACATTTAATTTTTCCGACAGAAACTTTGTAGTTCCATCATTAAAAATGCCAGCGCGCCGCTTTGTCTCAGATTGTCTTTAACAAAATCTCGGCGTTCGCTCGCAAGCCAAAATCAGTCATTTGCAAAGGGCAGTGGGAAAGGCGGTTACAAGCCTGGGAATCCATAGGATCATTCATCACCCTTTGTTTCGCTGAAGTATCAACTGTTCCTAAAGCGCTGTTCAAACAGCGAAACAATAGCATTCTTTGGGTCACCCTGTATTACCAAACCCTCAATTACCATAAATGTCCTTTGAAGCACCTGGAAATTGAGAGACTATTAAAGGCTTTTTTGACAAATCCAATAAAAGTTCTGAAAAGAAAAGTAAATACGCCGTCTATTTTTATTGCTGAACTGCTCATCTCTTCATATAGGCTTGTTAAATAATGCACTGCGGTGATATTGAGAACAAAATGTGATGGAATTTATCAAGTGTGAGTTATTTTAGCATCAACAGGAATTAGAAAAAAAAGAATTTCGCTCTATTTTTGGGGAAAATCATTGCTTTCATTTGGTTGTGCTTAAGTGTTTTAAAAACCATTTCGAATTTCGGTTAGCAAAATTTCGGCTTACAAATGTGGTTTGAGCAGATTGGGCTAATCCAATCTATATTACATAATCCAATACGGATCAATATTATTGATAAAATCAATCAATTTGATTGATACATCTGATCAATATGAAACTCATCAACGTCGCTTATGTTGCCCTGTTGTCTTATAAGGACCATCCACTCAGGATTGTTTGCACCTGGATATTCAACAGAACACTCTGAACTGCTGACATTTTTTTCGGAAACAAAAGAAATCCGATCAAGACGTATTGTTTCCTTCTTGGTGTTCTTACCCGAGGCGCGCCAACAAAGCTGGGAACTCCACGTGGATCCCCTCGGTTCTCACGGTTTTAAAATGATTTAATTTACGGTTTTCTTAGGAGAAAAACGTTTTTCTTCCAAACATTTCCGGTGTCGTTTCCCCTCTGGTGAAACTCTTTTAACTCAATTTCGGGTTATTTCCCGCCAGGGCGGATCAGGTGTTCAGAAAGGGCGGGGATGCCACCGGCGCCCCCGCCGCTCCTCCGCCGACCACCTGGTCTTAATTGGGCATTATGGCGAGGGGACTGCTAATATTGTCGCGGATCTCAGTACCCGGCGGGAAAACAAAGACCGGGTGTACTAGGACAGTAGTGTGTTAAAACATTAAAAGAGTCACAATTACCAATATTTTATGACGATTCTTATTCATTCTGTCATGGTGAAAACAAAGGCGATTCGGTTCCGCCCACAACCCCCAGTCCGACCCCCATCTCTATTGTGCTTCAATAAGCCGTGCAAAACGCGAACGGATCGCTGGAACTAATTGCCGGTTCCGATTTCCGCCAATTTGTGTGACCTTTTTTGGTTTTTGTTTGTGGAGCCACCCGGGCTTGAACACATCGATAGTAAACCTCACAAGGTGATGTTTAAAAAAAGAAACAAAAATAACACAAGTTAGAATTGATTGAATTTTATTGCTGTTAATTTTATAGGTTTTAATAAGATATTGCAAGTGAATTTTCTGGGATAATTGTAAAAACACCAATCTTTAATTCCACGAAGTTTCCACAAAAACTCTTTGTGAAAATGTTTCTAAAAAAACTTCACAAAAAGAGCTCAATTAAAAAAAGGCAATTTTTTAGATATTATTGTACCAGTTTCATATCTTTTTCAAATATCCCATATCATACAGAAATTGTGCGTTAATGCTGATAAACCAATTCGTTTCAACTTTTTTATATACGCACGTTTAATTGACTTAACTTAACTCACAAAATTGTTTTATCTCAAAACTTTAACATTATGTTATTTATTTTGCAAAAGAATTTGTTACATCCTGAAACAAAATCACATTCAATGTGCAATCTTTTCAAACACATTTTTCAACACTATATTAATCTGCTTTTAATGCTGTTATTAGGGTCTAGGCAACACTTCAACTTTTGTTCTATGTTTTTATAATATATTGGTCTTTGGAACTTAAAACGTTTTGTATTTAGCTGTGTTTTGTTCTGGAAATCAAAAAATATATGGTATTTTATGGTTTGGATGCGGTATTGTTTACAATTTAAACATCCAGCAAAAAATGCTGCAGTTTATGTGCATTTTTCGTTAAAACCATTTATATGTTTTGGATGTCATCTGTTTTAAAACGTTTTTTACTTGTGCTGGAAATCAAATATAGATAGTGTTTTATGCTCTGGGTGCGGTATTGTTTAGATTCTGAGCTTCTAGTGAGTATCAAGTAAAAAAAATTCTGCATTTAATATACAATAAATTCTTTGCTGACACCACTTATCTGCTTAAAATTTCATCCGTTTTAAAACGTTTAGTATTTGTACCGGAAATCAAAAAATAAATTGCAT
>JASAMX010021179.1:0-16077 GCA_030248175.1 Microlaimidae sp. YZB2_3 | reverse complement strand
AAAATTCAAAAAACTGAGAAGGGTCCCCCTTACAAAAAATCCGGCTTCGCCGAGATTTTTGGGAGGGGCGGCCGCCCCCCCGCCCCCTGGGGCACCGCGCCACTGCTAGTTACGAGGAGCTCATTCCGGTTTTCTAGCAAATATAGTCTTGTTTTCAGTTTTTTGCATAGGTCTTACCATTTTTCATCTACATACAAAAAGTTTCATGAGGATCTTGTAGTTTTAAAGCCATTTTTATGTAAAAATTCTTATCCAATTGGTTTTATTGATTCATGTATTAGGAAGTTTTTGTGTAAAATGTTTAACATTAGGGATAGATTTAATTTCCACGTTGAGAAAATTCCAATATATGTTGTTTTGCCTTATACTGGTGTTGCTTCTATGAGTGTAAGTTCTAAACTTAAGAAACTGTTTTACCAATATTATCCACAAGTTTGTACTTAAAGTTTGTATTTTCAGGACATTCGTTGCGTTTTACAAACTTTGTTTACATTCAAAGACAGAATCCCTTTTGATCTGAGATCTAGTATTGTCTCAACAAATTTACGTGTAGTGGGTGCAGCATTTCGACTTATTAAGGCCAAACGGTTCGCCACATCGGTACTAAATTTCAGAGCACATTGGAATCTCAGCTAGGACTGCAAAGAATATTGTTCCAAACGATTTGGCTGTGTTTGACCATATTTTAACATGTAATTTACTTAATAATCAGCCAAGTTCTCGAGATTTTTTCTGTTTTATGTTCAGCAAATAATGAGTTTAATTTGAGAATAAAAGAAAATTTATGTATTAAAAGGGATAATCCTGTTTTTAACAAGAATGTTACTAGCATTAATTTAAGCTTGTTTTAGCGGTAGGACTTACCTTTCTTCTATGTGTACCAGTTAAATCTTTTTGTGTTTTCTTTATCATTATTGTCATTCTTATTGGTAGAGGATCATCTTTTGTAGGTCCCCCGTTTTAAAACATGAATACCTTAAAACCGGTTTAAGACATTTTTCCAGCCTTATTTAACCTATATTAGTTCGTGATTTGTTAAATTTTTGTGAGTTTTAGTTATATTTTTGTATTTATCGCGTTTATTATAACTTCCTTATTTCTAATAATTTATAGTATATTTATAATTGTAAATTTAATATTATAATATGTATTTTAGATGTAATTGAAAAATGGTTTAGATTGGCCGAAAGCTTTTACTTATGTCGACGTCAATAAATATTATTTCAATTGTACTTCTTGCAATTACAAAATTTCGATTTCCCCCTCGCAAATCTATAACTTCATAAAATTTAGAAAAATTTTTAACATCTACATATGGCCCGAAAAAATGAAACAACACAATTAAAAATAACATTATTAATTTGTTATAATTTTCAATTACTAAAACGCCCAATTTCAATTACTGTGTTTTTAAGATAAAGTAAAACTTTGGAGATTTGGGGGGGGCAATTCCAAAATGGGGGGCACGGGGGGCAACTTTTTATTGAAACCGGGGGCATAAGGAAAAGCCGGGGGGGGCAAGCCCAAACAGGGAGAAAAGAAAAAAAATAAAAAAAGGAGAAAAAAAGAAGAAAAAAAGAAGGGAAAAAAGGGAAAAAGGGACAAAAAAAAGCGAAAATAAGGTAAAAATAGGTCTAAAATGGCTTAAAATACATTGAAATAGGCTAAAAACTGCAAAAAATTCGCGATGATGGCGTCATCATAGGTCAAAAATGGCGTCTTAATTTTAGGGTACTTTTTCATTTTTTGGCGGGGGGGGCAATAAAAGGGGGGGGGGTGATCCTCCAATAAAATGGGGGGGCATTTCCAAACCGTGCACAGGTCTGTATACACATAAAAAGGTAAGACCTACCGCTAAAACAAGCTTAAATTAATGCTAGTAACATTCTTATTAAAAACAAGATTATCCCTTTTAATACATAAATTTTCTTTTATTCTCAAATTCATTATTTGCTGAACATAAAACAGAAAAATCTCGAGAACTTGGCTGATTATTAAGTAAATTACATGTTAAAATATGGTCAAACACAGCCGAATCGTTTGGAACAATCTTCTTTCCAGTCCTAGCTGAGATTCCAATGTGCTCTGAGATTCTAGTACCAATGTGGCGAACCGTTTGGCCGTAATAAATGGAGTTGCACCCACTACACGTAAATTTGTTGACAATACTAGATCTCAGATCAAAAGGGATTCTGTCTTTGAATGGAAACAAGTTTGTAAAACGCAACGATGTCCTAAATACGACTTTAAGCTCAACTTGTGGATAATATTGGTAAAACAGTTTCTTAAGTTTAGAACTTACACGCATAGAAACAACACCAGTATAAGGTAAAACAACATATATTGGAATTTTCTCAACGTGGAAATTAAAACTATCCCTAGTGTTAAACATTTTACACAAAAACTTTCTAATACATGAATCAATAAAACCAATTGGATAAAAATTTTTACATAAAAATGACTTTAAAACTACAAGATCCTCATGAAATTTTTTGTATGTAGATGAAAGATGGTAAGACCTATGCAAAAAACTGAAAACAAGACTATATTTGCTAGAAACCGGAATAAAACTATCATAACTAGCAGTGGCGTGCCCAGGGGGGGGGGGGCGGGGGGGGGGGGCGCCCCCCCCCCCGAAATCCGGCGAAGCCGGATTTTTTCGTAAGGGGGGACCCTTACGTTTTTTGAATTTTGGGAGAGAAAATTTTTTTTCTTAAATATTAATACAGAAACTTTCCTGATGCCTTCCAAAAGCATATTAATAGTCAAAAAACCAAATTTTCCCCGCTTCGCGGGTAGTTTAAATTGACAATTTATCTCAGTTTTTCAATTTCAAATCGATTTTGCCGCTCAATAGTTAAGGCATACATGTTAAATAAAACTACTAAAACACTATTAACCTTTTATTAACGTTTTAAACACATGTTTTTAGTGGATAGGAATAAAAAAACCTTAAATTTTGTTTTAATTATCATCTGGAATTAAAATTTCTAGTGTATTTTAGCGCCTTAAATTTAAAATTTTCTCCCCCGGGGGCATTCTGCCCCCCGGACCCCCCCTGACAAGGGGCTCTGCCCCTTGACCCCCGCTGGGGGGCTCTCGCCCCCACGACCCCCCCATTTCTGAGGGGCTGCCGCCCCCCAGACCCCTCCAAGGTTACTATGTACCCCCCCCACCCCCCCCCCCCCCCGAAATGAAATCCTGGGCACGCCACTGATAACTAGAGTAAACTCCACTGAAAGTGGACTTTCTATGCACATATGTAGTAAAACAGTTACCTTTCTTACAAACAGAAATATCTAAAAATGGTAAAACTGACTCAGATTCTTTTTCATATGTAAATTTAATACATTTATGACGCGAATTTAAAAAACAAAGAAACTGACTAACATGAGACTCATCACGAAATAAAATAAAACAATCATCTACATATCTACAATAAAACACAGGCCTAAACTCAACTGGACATTCATTTAACCATATTTTCTCATGATAGCACATGAAAGCGTTCGCAAGGGTAGGTCCTCTAGTGGCGATGGCGATCCCATTGCAACCCCATCCAATTGACGATAAAGCTTATTTTCAAACAGGAAAATATTGTTTTGAACTGCTAAATTTATAAAATTCTTTAAATCGTTCTTATTGGTAAAACCAGCTGGACAGTTTTCGCTGTCAAATATAAGATCAGAACAAATTTCTATTGTTTC
The DNA here is from genome assembly GCA_030248175.1 of Microlaimidae sp. YZB2_3. NCBI lineage: Eukaryota > Metazoa > Nematoda > Chromadorea > Desmodorida > Microlaimidae > Microlaimidae sp. YZB2_3. The sequence continues at coordinate 12,370 of JASAMX010021179.1, read as the reverse complement.
TCCCAGAGGAATGTATTTTAGATGTAATTGAAAATGGCTGTAGCTTTGGCCGAAAGCTTTTACCTATGTCGACGTCAATAAATATTATTTCAATTGTACTTCTTGCAATTACAAAAGTTCCATATGTGTACCAAAATTCGATTTGACCAATTCAAAAGCAAATAGCATAAATCAAACACGTTGACCTCGTTTTTGTGGTTATTTTTTGAATTTGAGCTTCTAAAAAAAGTTATGAGCCAATTTGTACCCAAAAATTCCCCTTTTTTGACATGTACAATTTATGTTATTAAGAAAATTTTTTAAAGTTTTTAATCTAAAAAAAGGTATTTGAAACTCTAAAAAAGCTCCCAAACAAATTGGTTTGAACACCTGACTGTTTTCCAGCTTTCTTTTTAAAACGCTTGGCTAAAGTTATTGCTGAACCTTTGGCAATAATCTTTCAGATTCTTTTGATATTGGAGAATTACCACTCGATTGGAAAATAGCTTTATTAAACTTACTGTTTAAGAAAGGCACCAAAAGCCTTAAAGAAAATTATTGTCTAATTTCACTTACATCTTTTTCTTGTAAACTAATGGAACACCTTGTCAAAGAAGAACTTCTTGTCTTTCCATATCATACACATATAAAACTTGTACCTGAATTTTTATTTTTTTAAAAATTTAAATTTTGCCCATTTTTAACTGGTTGTCATACAAAAATGGCAGACACTAGAAAACATTTTAAATTATATTGAGAGCCGCCAGACTCTAGGCAATCCGAAAAATGTATTTTTAAGTTATTTGAAAGCTAAAGAAAAAGTTTTCCTTAACAGTATAAATTGCACATACCAAAAATAGACCATTTTTAGGCTTAAATGGGATTATAACTTTTTACAGAAGGCTTTAATTGTAAAAATAAACTTAAAAATTATGTCTGCATGACGTGCATGTCCTATTTCGGGTATACAAATGTTCTGTATGCGTATTTTACTTTAAGATCCATCTTATTGATATTTGGTACGCGCATGAGACTTGTGTGTACCAAAAATTTTATTTATAAAACAAAAAAATTAATTTAAGCAGCAATAATTAAAAAACCGTTAAAATTAAATGTTTTATGATAAAGCATATAATAAACAGTCTAAATCGTAAGCCTTAAGTGTTATTTTCTCTCAGCAACCAAAAACCTTTTAAATAGAGCTGAAATTTACCTTTATTATAAATAAAATTGTATTTGTGTTCTTGAATGAAAAATTCTCAAAAAAATCAAAGTTCCACTCATAGGTCACCGACCTTCGACGGCTCAGGGGGGGGGGGGGGGGGTCCACACCCCGGGGTGTGGAGGTTTTTGACCTCCAGGGGGGGGTCACCCCGGGTGTTTTTTTGAAAAAAAAAAAACACCCGGGGTGCTTGGTGATCTTTGCATCATTTTTCCACCAAATCAGATTTTTGACGCAAATTGACCATTTTTTAAGCATTTTTCGGGATTGTTCTCTGGTGGGGGTGGTGGTAGAAAAATGGGCCTTAGGGGGGGGTCGGGGTTCAGGGTTCGATGGGGGGAGGGGTCAAAAATGGGCCTTAGGGGGGGATAGGTCTCAGAGGCCGTAGGGGGGGGCGACCCCCTCTCCTGACCCCCCCCTTCGAGTACCTATGGTTCCACGTGTGGTTGTGTACCGCATATGTAGTGTTATTTAATTTTTGTAATGGTTTTTCAAATCGCGGTTTTTGGTATTTTTTGGTTATTTGGCCGTTCCCTACAGTTTTGTTAAGTGTTTATAACATGTCACTGAGGTGATAACCATAGGTCACCGAAGGGGTGTAGGGGGGGGTCACCCCCCCTACGGCCTCTGAGACCTATCCCCCCCCCCTAGGCCCACTCCTTCTCCCAACCCCTCCCATCGACCCCTTGAACCCCTGACCCCCCCCCCCTAAGGCCCAATTTCGCACCACCAACGAGAATTTCCCAATGCTTAAAAAAGGGTCAAATTTCGTCAAAAAATTGTCAATTTTGGTCAAAAAAATGGTACCCGGGGGGTGACCCCCCCCCGTGCTTTTTTTCAAAAAAAACACCCCGGGGTGTGACCCCCCCCCCTGGAGGTCAAAAACCTCCACACCCCGGGGTGTGGACCCCCCCCCTGAGCCGTCGAAGGTCGGTGACCTATGGTGATAACCACTTTTTATATAGTAATGTTTGTATAAATATATATCTAAAAATAAAGGTGTTAACCAATAAACATAAGCACAACAACTTACCCACCAAATAAACTTTTTTAAAAAAAATTTTTAAAAACCTTTTACTCAACATGCTACTATGTAGTACTATTACACATATTTTGTGGGTGTTATGTTGCCGTGTATGCATTATTTGTGGTTGCCACATCACATCTTCTATGCTGGTATACAGAGAGGGAAGACAGATCACAGTAAAATGTGTCATGTAATAAGCGTTGTGGAGCGATCCGCCGCTAACGTTGTTTCCATCCGAGTTTTATAGAGCAAAACGTCTTACCGCTTTATTCTACAAATCTCATGACAAAAGCTAGTGTTAACGTTGCCCGCCAGGCACCACGCGGAGAACATATATAAATAGTTATGTTATAAACGTTGAAAAGTATTTTATATTATGAAAGTTTCATCATAATATCAGACCTGTGCACTGCCCCCCCCCCCCCGGGGTTAAAACGGGGGGGGGGGGGCAATTCCAAAGGGGGGGGGGGGGGGGGGGGCAATGAAAGGGGGGGGGCAAAAACGGGGGGGGGGGGGCAAGCAGGGGGGAAAGAAAAAAGAAGAAAAAAGGAGATAAAAAGAGAAAAAAAAGAAGGGAAAAGGGAAAAAAGGACAAAAAAAAAGCGAAAAAAAGGTAGAAATATGTCTAAAATGGCTTTGAAATAGGCTAAAAACGGCAAAAAATTTGCGATGATGGCGTCATCATAGGTCAAAAATGGGTTTATTTTTTTTGGGTACTTTTTCTTTTTTTGGTGGGGGGGGGTGCAATAAAACGGGGGGGGGGGGGGGGCAAATCCTCCAATAAAACGGGGGGGGGGCATTTTCAGTCCGTGCACAGGTATGATAATATGATATAGATAGTGCATTTAATTTCCGCACTTTTTTGTTTTTCCGATGTAACTTTTCTCTGTATGGCCCAATTTTCATGTTTGGTAGCCCATTTTGAAGCTTTCACGATACTACATTGCGTCACAAGTTTCACTGTACAAAAGAAGTTTTTTACTTAATTAAATCAGTTTTTAAAAAAATGGAAAATTGCCAAAATTAAATGTGTGCATTTAATTTCGGTACTTTACAAACAATTGATTGTTTCTCAGTCAAAAATCATCATTTTCAAAAATTTAAAAACCTATCATTATCTCCAGACAGTTTTCTTTAATTTAAGCTTTTACTTGTTGTTCAACGTGTAATTGGCAAAAAGTTACAGTTAAAATGCCAAATGGTATCAAAATGAGCAAAATTTGGGAAAAAAGTGCATTTAATTTTGGCACTTTTTAAAAGGACCCCCTTAATCGAGTTTAAATGCAGTGCTATGACCCCTACACAATTCAACGTTGTCTTTTAACTATTTACAACTACAATCTAACACCCTACCACTTAATTCAATCCGTTTTCACCTACAGCAATATGTTTCCAAAATTACACTATTTTATTTTATAACGATTGCTCACCACAGACGCAACGTAGAACCACGGGGACTAAAAAATCAAAAAATAGACTAACTTTTACCTGGACAGTTTATTTTTTTTACCAATTTATTGCATAATCATGAAATGCCCATGTTCTAAAAACAAGTCACAATTTTTTTTATAAATCATAGAATTTCACATGAAAATATCATATCATAACATAACAAATAAAAAGCTCACGACTGTCATCTACATATAATTAGCTCTCATTTGAGCTATTAAATGTCACATTCTGCCCAGGATTACCAAAGATGTAGTCCAAAATCAAAAATGCCAATTTGAAAAAGTGCCAAAATTAAATGCGCTACCCTATGATTAGATTAATTTATTAATTTGATTAACTATTGTATAATGAATTATAAAATTTTAGTTTAGGTGCTTAGACATATAAATAGTTAAATGGTAGGATTCCCATGCGCATCCCAAAACTCGATTTGGCCAACCCTAAAGGAAAATACACTTATAAAACATCTTTATATGTTAAATTGGACAAGTAGACTTGGTTTTTGTGGTTATTTTTGAGATTTAAGCTTTTCATTAAGAGTTATGAGCCGATATATATCCAAAAACTGACCTTTTTTTTCAAATGTATATAATTTATTTTATTAAGGAATTTTTTTTATTAAGCTTTTAATCAAATTAATATTATTTTTTGTATTACCAAGTGTCTGAAAGTTTTAAATATACTTTTATTTTTTTTCATGGTAGCTACCAATTTTTTATAATAACAGCTTAAATTAAATACACACCAAAGTTTAGTTCTGAAAAAATTTGCATTTTTAAAAAAACAACTTATTTTGATAAACATCAATTATATTTCATTTTTTTTCTTAGGCTTAGGAATAATAAATCCGTAAAAAACTGAGTTTAAATACGCGTTTAAAGCCAAACAAATTTTGTTGTTCATGTGTTTAGTGGTCCATATTTTTTCTAAGTTTTTTGAGTTTGTTAGACTTTTACCGTTGTTAAAACATAGTTATTAATTTAATTTGTTTACAATTTTTTTTTATTAACATCATAAATTGCATTTGCCAAAAAGGTCATTTTTTGGGTATAAACTGGTTTATAACTCTTTTTAATAAGCTCAAATCTCAAAAATAACCATGAAAATCAAGTCTCGGTGTCTGATTTAGGATATAAAGATGTTTAATAAGTGTTTTTACTGTAGGATTGGTGAAATCAAATTTTGGGATGCATATTGGAATTGTACCTAGTTAAATAGTATGTTGTGTGTTAACCATAGTTAAGGAACTTCCCGCTCCCGATTTTTTTTGTTTTTTATGTTTTATCCATATTTGAGTATTGTATTTAAAGTTCATAAAACCTTTACATTTTTTAGTTAAATTTTGAAGGCATAAGCGTAAACAGTGTGTTGTGTTCCCACTTATATTTTTCAAATAAAAAAAAAACACTAACAATGTAATGTGTCCTGGAAACCAAAAACAAATGCGTACAAACAAATTTAAATACTCCCTTCTACATTTGACATAAAGTTTTTGGACATAAAAATAGCTGTGTTTTCTTGCCTATTTTTTGTTTAAAATCAAAAAGCATACCATATGAAAAAACAGACCTGTGCACTGCCCCTCTGGGGGTTTTATTGGGTGAGGGGCAATTCCAAAACGGGGGGGGGGGCAAGGGGTGCAACTTTTTTGAAACGGGGGGAAAGCAGGGAAAAAGAAAAAAAAGAGAAAAAAAGAAGGGAAAAGGGAAAAAAAGGACAAAAAAGCGAAAATAAGGTAGAAATAGGTCTAAAATGGCTTAAAATACATTGAAATAGGCTAAAAACTGCAAAAAAATCGCGATGATGACGTCATCATAGGTCAAAAATGGCGCCATAATTTTAGGGTACTTTTCATTTTTTGGTGAGGGGTGCAATAAAACGGGGGGGGGGCAAATCTTCCAATAAAGCGGGGCGGGGGCATTTCCACACTGTGCACAGGTCTGGCGAAAATACAAAACAAATGCGTAGGTATCCTAAATTTTAGTATATAATCCCCAGACCGTTGCACGGTCTCGATAGGCTAATTTCCCCTATTTATTTCACCCCCCTCGCTCAAAAATAAAAAAAGTACCCAAAAATTATGCCATGATTTTTGACATATTATGTCCATACATGCAGACCTGTGCACGGTCTGGAAATGCTCCCCCCCGTTTTATTGGAGAATTTGCCCCCCCCCCCGTTTTATTGAAGTATCTCCCCCCCCTTTTTATTGCCCCCCCAAGCCAAAAAATGAAAAAGTACCCTAAAATTATGACGCCATTCTTGACCTTTGATGACGCCATCATCGCGAATTTTTTGCAGTTTTTAGCCTATTTCAATGTATTTTAAGCCATTTTAGACCTATTTTTACCTTATTTTCGCTTTTTTGTCCCTTTTTTCCCTTTTCCCTTCTTTTTTCTCCTTTTTTCTCTTTTTTTTTCTTTCCCCCCTGCTTGCCCCCCCGTTTTATTGCCCCCCTCGTTTCAAAAAAGTTGCCCCCCCATTTTAGAATTGCCCCTACGTTTTCATAGGTGGGCAGCCTCTCGGATTTTGGGGGGGGTATAGGGGGGGGGTCAAATTTTAGGGGGGTGTCGGGCAAGACCCAAAATTTGAGGGGGGGTGTACCCAATATTTCCGCGCTGCTTTAAAATGGGCTTAAAACGCGTAAAAAATGTAAAACAAGCTTATAAATGCTTTAAAACTGTGTAAAATTGAAATAAGACCTTATTGCAACTTACGAATTGTATTTTTTAATTCTTTTATTAATAATGTGTTTATATATTCTTATAATTAGATTAGAAATCATAGTTTTTTAAATAATTATGTAATAATAGAATAATAATAATAATATTGTTTTGATTATAAAGTCAAGTATCACAAACTTTTTAATCCATAATCTTATATTTAATTAAAGATTATATACATACATGGGTGTAGCCAGGGGGGGGGTCTAGCTAGACACCTCTTTTAGGTCGGCAAAGGGAAAAATTTGAGGTTAGACAGACCCCCCCTTTTGCAGTGGCGTGCCCAGGATTTCATTTTGCGGGGGGGGAACGGTCCGGGGGGCCCTACTAACCCGGACGGGGGGTGTGGGGGCGGCAGCCCCCCAGATATGGGGGGTCTGGGGGGGGGGAGCCCCCTGGGGGGTCAAGGGGCGGAGCCCCTTTTACAGGGGTGCCCGGGGGCAGAATGCCCCCCGGGGGAAATTTTTTTTAGTTAAGGCGCTAAAATACACTTGAAATTTTAATTCCAGATGATACTTATTACAAAATTTAAGGTTTCTTATACCTACACATTTAAAACATGTGTTTAAAACGTTAATTAAAGGATAATAGTGTTTATAGTAGTTTTATTAAACTATATACCTTAACTACTGAACGGGATAATCGATTTGTAATCGAAAAACTAAGATAAATTGTCAATTAACAATTAACTTTTTTTAGTCGTTTTATAACACTTAAAAATTTTTTTCCGGGAGGCGAATTCGGAGGGGTGTCCCTGGGTACCCCAAATTTAGGGGGGTGTCAGCAATATCCAAAATTTTTTTTAGTCGTTTTATAACATTTAAAAATTTTTTCCGGGAGGCGAATTTGGGGGGGGGGGGGTGTCCCTGGGTACCCCAAATTTAGGGGGGTGTCAGCAATATCCGAAATTTTTTTTTGGGGGGGTATAACCCCCCCCCAACCCCCCTGCCCACCTATGGTTTTAAACCGTAATAACTTTAATAATTGTTCTTTTTATAGTAAATTTTATTGAATAAAAAGCCATATTCATGTATAAAAAGGGTGTAAAAGCATGAATATGTGATGAAAATTCACGTTTTTGGAAGAAAATTTAGTATATAAAAAGTGCCTAAAATTTTCCCGAGGGGGAGGGGGGGGGTGTCAAATTTCAAAATCTAGAGGGGGGTCAGGGGTAAAAAATTCGAATGTTTGGGGGGAGGTAGGGGCCCCCCGCCCCCTAGATTTTCGTCTGGGGGGGGGTCCCAAAATTTCGAGGCTAGGGGGGGGGGTGGACCCCACCCTGCCCCCCCCCCTTTCTCACCTATGTATTAGTATTATGTATATATATACAGACCTGTGCTTTGTGCACGGTCTGGAAATGCCCCTTCACTTTATTGGAGGATTTGCCCCCCCCGTATTGCCCCGCCCCCCCGCCAAAAAAATGAAAAAAATACCCTAAAATCATGAAACCATTTTTGACCTATGATGACGCCATCATCGTGAGTTTTTTAAACCATTTTAGACCATTCAATGTATTTTAAACCATTTTAGATCTATTTTTACCTTATTTTCGCTTTTTTGACCCTTTATTCCCTTTTCCCTTCTCTTTCTCTTTTTTTTTCTTCTTTTTTTCTCTTTGTCCCCTGCTTGCACCCCCCGTTTTATTGCCCCCCCGTTTCAAAAAAGTTGCCCCTCCCCCGTTTTGGAATTGCCCCCCCCAATAAAATCCGGGGGGCAGAGCACAGCCCTGTATTGTTTATGGTTATATAGTTTTATTGGGGGGGGGCAATTCCAAAACGGGTGAAGGGCACTGGGGGCAACTTTTTTGAAACGGGGGGAGCAAGCAGGGGAAAAAGAAAAAAAGGAGAAAAAACGGGGGGATAAAACGGGGGGGGGGAGGCAAATTCTCCAATAAAGCTGGAAGGGATTTTCAGACCGTGCACAGGTCTGCATATATATAATGTAGATATATAATATTATTAAACACTGTAATACAAATGTTTTAGATTTTGCACAAAATAACAAAACAAAAAGACAGTGAAAACAGTCGTGGTTTTTGTGTTGGACTATGCAGGCAATTAAATGTGTAGTTGTTGGAGATGGGTACGTTTTACAGTTATTGTTTTAAAACTTAAATCGATCAAGTAAAATGAAAAAAATCATACAAGATTTTATCACATTGATTTAGTGATTTAATACTTTTTTACAAAGCCATAGCCAAGCATGGCAAACAAAATTTTGGAAAGAGGGGGTTCCAGGGTGATACAAATTTTAATCGTTATAAAAAGGCTAAAAAAATTTTCCGCGCTTCACACAGGGTGTTTTTTTAACTAATCAGATAACAGAACAAATATTAGTTTAAGTCTGCTGTATCATCATTTCATTTTTTTTTCTTTTTTTCTTTTTTTTTAACAAAATGATCAAAAAAATCAAATTTGCGACTTAATAGCCGCCAACATAAACTATAATTTAAAGGCTCAAAAAGAGTACTTTTTTAAGTCGGTTTAGAACTTTTCTTGAATGCCTCCAAAGAATCGACAGTTACTTGAGACGGGAGTAGAGTAGATTGTTTTAAGGTTTTAAGGTATAGTATAACCCTATTTGCAAAAGAAAATTTCCTTGCATTAATTCGACTTTCATCAACAGCCAATTTGAAGGGATGACCACGGGAGGGTTCATAGGTGGGCAGCCTCCTGGAATTTGGGGGGTATACCCATAGGTGGGCAGCCTCTCGGATTTTGGAAGGTATAAGGGGGGGTCAAATTTTAGGGGAGGTGTCTGGGAAAACCCAAATTTTGAGGGAAGGGGGTGTATCCAATAATTCCGCGCTGCCTTAAAATGGCCTTAAAACGCGTAAAAAACGTAAAATAAGCTTATAAATGCTTTAAAACTGTGTAAAATTAAAATAAGACCTTATAGCAACTTATAAATTTTATTTTTTAATTCTTTTATTAATAATGTGTTTATATATTTTTAAAATTAGATTAGAAATCATAGTTTTTTTAATAATTACGTAATAATAGAATAGTAATATTATTGTCTCGATTATAAAGTCAAGTATTACAAACTTTTGGGGCGTGGACTTTTACAAACATTTCTTAACCCCGCTGGGGGCGTGAGCCCCCCAGCGTGGTTAAGGGGCAGAGCCCCTTGTCAGGGGGGTCCCGGGGGGCAGAATGCTTCCCCCCGGGGGGAGAAAATTTTTAATTTAAGGCGCTAAAATACACTAGAAATTTTAATTCCAGATGATAAATAATACAAAATTTAAGGTTTTTTATCCATATACATTTAAAACATTGTTTAAAACGTTATTAAAAGGTTAATAGTGTTTATAGTAGTTTTATTTAACATGAATGCCTTAACTATTGAGCGGCAAAATCGATTTGAAATCGAAAAACAAAGATAAATTGTCAATTTAAACTACCACAGAGCGGGGAAAATTTGGTTCTTTGACTTTTAATATGCTTTTGGAAGGCATCAGGGAAAGTTTCTGTATTAATATTTAAGAAAAAAATTTTCTCTCCAAAAACGTAAGGGTCCCCCTTACAAAAAAATCCGGCTACGCCAGATTTTGGGGGGGGGGGCCCCTTTGGGCACGCCACTGACATGGGCGTAGCCAGGAGGGTCTAGACCCTCTTTTTAGGTCGGCAAAAGGAAAAATTTGGGGTTAGACCCACCTGTTGGCTCGCCAAAGATAAAAATTTAGGGGGTTTAGAACGACCATTTTAAAAAATTTTCTCGCGCTTCGCTCTGCGTCCCATTTATTATATAGTCTTCACTTGCAAATTTTTATTACTTTGTTTTGTAATCTTGGTATGACCACGCTAGACCCACCCCATTCTTTATGTTTTAATTGGTCTCCACTTCCAAATTTGTGTTACTTTGTTTTTTAATCTTGATATGACCACGCTGGACTCCCCCTTTAGATTTGAAGTGGTATTAAAAATTTAAAGGTTGGAAGTAATTTTAAAAACATTTTCTGGTACATTGCTCAGCTGTAATTCAATGTACTCATTTTTCAGCTGTAATGTTTTGGAAATCAAAAATTTTAAGGTATAAAATTGTTTGTAAAAAATTTTTTTTTGTTTTATAGACTTGTTTTTATTGAGACACCCACCCTGCCCCTCCCCCCTTTCTCACCTATGGTTCACCTCCCCTAGCCTCAAAATTTTGCGCCTCCCCCCTTCTCCCAAAATTTAAAATTTTTTACCCCTGACCCCCTCTAGATTTTGATATCTGATCCTTCGTCCCCCCTTCCCTCTCAAGAAAATTTTAAATACTTTTATACTAAATTTTCTTCCAAACACGTGAATTTTTGACACAAGTTCATGTTTTTACACGCTTTTTATGCCTCAATATCGCTTTTTATTCAATAAAATGTAGTATTATCTTTTTAAAAAAAATATTATTAAACTTTTAATGGTTTAAAAGTATTTTAATTTGGAAATTGGATCCCACGTGACCCTTCTCTAGGCTTTAAAATCTTCCTCCCCGGGTCGACCCCCCTAGAAAGCTAGGGAGGTTCGACCCCCCTAGGACCCCCCGTTTTATTGGACCCCCTAGGACCCCCGCACAAGGGGCTCTGCCCCTTGACCCCACTGGGGGATCTCGCCCCCAGGCCCAGACCCCCCATTTCCGGAGGGCTGGCGCCCCTCAGACCCTCTTTTAGAGTTAGTATTTACCCCCAGACCGCCACCCCTCAAATGAAATCCTGGGCACGCCACTGCAGGGGGCGTATTCTGTACCCCCACCCCAGGCTTTTTAGGGGGGGTAGACCAGTTTGAAATCCTGTTTTCAAACAAAGTCACATTAAATCATTTATTTAAATTTTTAGCACTATTATAGAATTTATGGGCTAATTATTTATAAAAAAAGTACAAAAGTACAGTTTTTGACTACAAAACTGTGTTTGTGACAGTAAATTTTGACCTAAATTCATATCCAAAATTTGACTTGGAAAAGGGGAGTGGGGGAGCAAGAGAGGGTCGATTTAGAATTCCAGAGGGGGTAGGAAGTCAAAATTTAAAAATTTTAAGGGGAGGGGCAGAGAGGCCTACATTTTTTTCTAGGGGGGTTTGAAAATTCGGAGCTAGGGGGGTGGACACCACTCTACCCCCTTCGCCTTTATGTTCATGTATCTGTGCGCTTCACTCCGCTCAGCGCTCTATTGTTTTTCTTTTTCTTTTCTTTATATCATTACTTGAAAAAGCGCGAATGTTCAGATTTTATCTTTTTAAACTTTTTTTGAGATTTGCTTAATTTTGCAAAATTTTTTATGGCAAATAGTAGAAGTTATTTTATAGTAAAACAATCAAAACATTCTTAATGTTTTAATTGGTATTCCCTTCTAAATTTGTGTTACTTTCTTATTGTTTTGCAATCTTGGTACTGCCACACTGGACCCGGACACCGAAGCCAAAACCTAACCCCAAAATGGTGCCAAAAATGGATTAAGTTACGTTTTGCATAGGCAGACATGTGCACTGCCCCCCCCCCGGGGTTAAAACGGGGAGGGGCAATTCCAAAATGGGGGGGCACGGGGGGCAACTTTTTTGAAACGGGGGGGCAATAAAACGGGGGGCAAGCAGGGGGGAAAGAAAAAAAAGAGAAAAAAAGAAGGGAAAAGGGAAAAAAGGGACAAAAAAAGCGAAAATAAGGTAAAAATAGGTCTAAAATGGCTTAAAATACATTGAAATAGGCTAAAAACTGCAAAAAATTCGCGATGATGGCGTCATCATAGGTCAAAAATGGCGTCATATTTTTAGGGTGCTTTTTCATTTTTTGGCGGGGGGGGCAATAAAACGGGGGGGGGGGGGGTAAATCCTCCAATAAAACGGGGGGGCATTTTCAGACCGTGCACAGGTCTGCATAGGCTTTGGTTTTGTTTAGGCTTAAGCTTAGCTTAGATTTAGCTTAGGCTTAGTTTTTGCTTAGGTTTGGACTTTCCTTAAGCTTAGCTTTTGCCAGGGACGTACCATAGGTGTTTTT
>JASAMX010021177.1:0-16617 GCA_030248175.1 Microlaimidae sp. YZB2_3 | reverse complement strand
TAGATCCAAATACCCGAACTTAGATCCAAATTTTCGTTTACGTTTTTCTTTTACGTTATCAACTTTAAAAAAATGATTTTAAATGTGTTTTAAAAGTTTTAAACATTGAGTTTTGCTTCTTACGTGTAAAATATGTGTTTGTTTATTGCAAACAAAACATTTACTTAAAAAGATTCGTGTGTGAAGACTTATATCATGTGTATTAGGAGTAAATTAAAAATTTAAATCGACAAAAATTCTTGTTAAAACACAAATATATCAGTTATTAGTCAATTAATCAATTGATTTAAAGCTAAATATCATAATAATTACATTATTATTTTAAATGACTTTATTTTAAATGTGTTTTAGTAATTTTAAATGTACACTTTTGCCTATTCATTGTAAACATAACAGTGATCGATTTAATATTCGATAAAATCCTTAATATTCTTCGTTTGCAAAGTTATGCGGCATTACAAAAGGATTAATTTTGTCAGTGGGCAGCCGACGGCGGTGCCAATTTATGGTCGAGCAGTCTGGGACATAGGAGCTTGTTTTGTACAAAACAGCATGCATATATATAGATGTTTTACAACATCAGTTGGAAATCCAGGATGTGAACAATTAGGGATTAGTGAATTAGGGGATGGATTAAAGAACAAACGGATGTCCAAGAAAGTTTTCACCAAATAGAGGGTCAAATCGTCGCCATTTATTACAATGTGCGGCTGCTAGTTTTGATTTTTATGGTGATTGACTAATTTAACAATTATCAATTTACGAAATTTACGAAATATGACACGAGATTTTTCTTTAAATTAAGTTTCAACTTGATTATTAGCGTCGCTTTTAATTGTATTACAATTATATTTACCGCACGAATCAGTCAGTCAGGCGTTTCTTTGTCTTGTAAAAATTTATATGGGAGTAGTTATGGGAATCGCTATAAGAAGTGGTATCTGCAATGTATGCAATGTCTTACCTGTGAATTGAGATGATATTTGTAGTTTTAAATTTGTTGCTTAAAATTTAAAATTGTTTGAGAAATATAGTATACTTTGTCTATTATACATAGCTGTACATAAAAATATATTATGACATTTGGCTTTAAAACACATCATTAATTCTCTCGCAACACACGTTAAAAAGTTTTTCAGTTTGTTTGCAACAAACAAGCCTATATTTTACACGTAAGAAGCAAAACTCAATTTTAAAACCTTTAAAATACATTTAAAATCATTTTTTAAAAGTTGATAACGTAAAAAAAAACGTAAACGAAAATTTGGATCTAAGTTCATGTCTTTGGATCTAAGTTCGTGTTTTTGTTCTGGATCTAAGTTCGTTTGGATCTAAAGACGCCAAATCATTTCTTGTTTTGTATCCTTTCAAGAAAACGTCGGTTTTCTAAAAACAATACTATAATAGGTAACACGAACTTAGATCCAAACGAACTTAGATCCAGAACAAAAACACGAACTTAGATCCAAAGACCCGAACTTAGATCCAAATTTTCGTTTACGTTTTTCTTTTACGTTATCAACTTTAAAAAAATGATTTTAAATGTGTTTTAAACGTTTTAAACATTGAGTTTTGCTTCTTACGTGTAAAATATGTGTTTGTTTATTGCGAACAAAACATTTACTCAAAAAGATTCGTGTGTGAAGACTTATATTATGTGTATTATGAGTAAATTAAAAACTTAAATCGACAAAAATTCTTGTTAAAACACAAATATATGTGTTATTAGTCAATTAATCAATTGATTTAAAACTAAATATCATAATAATTACATTATTATTTTAAACTAGCCTTGAAAAATGCTCTAAGAATAGAGCAGGAAAAGGGGCGATTTTTCCCCGGGCGTATGTTTAGACAGAAAAGATGTAGACTAGTCTGAGATGGACATTATGTGGACTATAGGAAATTTGCATTTGGTTTGGCCAGCTGCTCACTAAATAAAAATTTCTACGATATGATAATGATTTGTTTATACATTGATCTAATCACACAGCACTGTTGCATTTTTTTTTTAGTTTGATGAAATGTCAATTGAAAAAATCATACTCACAGCAATCTTTGACAAGCGCGAAATCGCCACTTTTTCAATTAGAAGGTTATATTTGTATGTTAAGAAACAACTATAAATTTGAAAAAGTGGCGATTTCGCGCTTGTCAAAGATTGCTGTGAGTATGATTTTTTCAATTGACATTTCATCAAACTAAAAAAAAATGCAACAGCGCTGTGTGATTAGATCAATGTATAAACAAATCATTATCATATCGTAGAAATTTTTATTTAGTGAGCAGCTGGCCAAACCAAATGCAAATTTCCTATAGTCCACATAATGTCCATCTCAGACTAGTCTACATCTTTTCTGTATAAACATACGCCCGGGGAAAAATCGCCCCTTTTTCCTGCTCTATTCTTAGAGCATTTTTCAAGGCTAGTCTACCACTTTTTTTGAATTAAATTAAAAAATAGCCTAATAAACTATAGTTTTAGCTGCGCAATGACATATGTTTATAATCATTCCGTTGCCTAGATAAAATAAAAAAAATAATAAGAAGAAGATGAATTTAAATTACAAAATTAACCCACGTTGTTTAATTATAGTTAGTGCGGTGCAGATGCGCTCCAGACAAAGTTTACCTACGTTCTCTAAATATAGTTGGCGCGATGCCGTGCGCCAATGATTGCAATTATAATTTTTAAAGTAAAAATAATAATAATAATAATAAGATGATGAACATGAATAACAAAATTTACTCACGTTGTCTAAGTATAGTTGGCGCGTTGCCGTGGGTTAAATTGCAGTTGGCACCCCGCACCACCGATGATTAGCGGCGCGTGGCGCTCCCGCGCCACCGACGCTTATTATTATTTTTTAATAAATAAAACTTTGAATTAATTTTGTCATCAGTAATGCAAGAATTAAAAAAAAAGTACTCTGTTGTTTTTGCCGTTTTCCGCGCGGTTGAAGCAGATGGCGCTGGGAACTGGCGCCGTTTCTGCCACCAATTAAAACCGGTCTGCTATTTTTGTGCGGTTTTTATGAGGGGATGTTGGTTGTCTGCTCTGTACAATCCTTATTGTTGCCAAAAGGCTGTTATTGTGCGGTTGGGAGTTTTTATTTGTCTAATTTTCAATTTTTTATTTTGATCAATAAATCGATAACAAGGACCTAAATGAAAAAAGTGCTTCCTAAGAAAGTTGCGTAATTCCTTCTTCTTTCTAATGAGCCCATGTTTATTTTTGATCAATCAGTAACGAATGAGGAATATCGTTTTTAAGAATGGAGCGTTGGAATAATAAGAAGAAGAAGAAGAAGAAGAAGAAGAAGAAGAAGAAGAAGAAGGTTCTGAATTTCAAATTTTACCCACGTTCTCTAATTATGGTTGGCGCGGCGCCACGGGGCTAAATCGCCCCGTGGCGCTCCCGCGCCACCCATGATGACTTTATTTTAAATGTGTTTTAGTAAATTTAAATATACACTTTTGCCTATTCATTGTAAACATAACAGTGATCGATTTAATATTCGATAAAATATCCTTAATATTCTTCGTTTGCAAAGTTATGCGGCATTACAAAAGGATTAATTTTGTGAGTGGGCAGGGGACGGCGGCGCCAATTTATGGTCGAGCGGTCTGGGACATAGGAGCTTGTTTTGTACAAAACAGCATTCATATAGATGTTTTACAACATCCGTTGGAAATCCAGGATGTGAGCAATTAGGGATTAGTGAATTAGCGGATGGATTAAAGAACAAACGGATGTCCAAGAAAGTTTTCACCAAATAGAGGGTCAAATCGTCGCCATTTATTACAATGTGCGGCTGCTAGTTTTGATTTTTATGGTGATTGACTAATTTAACAATTATCAATTTACGAAATTTACGAAATATGGCACGAGATTTCGGTGCCGCCAACGATTATTATCACCTTTCAAAACAGAATCGCCAACCGCTAATTCACTATCCGAGCCTTATGGGTAGTTATGAGAATCGCTATAAGAAGTGGTATCTGCAATGTATTCAATGTCTTACCTGTGAATTGAGATGAGATTTGTAGTTTTAAATTTGTTGCTTAAAATTTAAAATTGTTTGAGAAATATAGTATACTTTGTCTATTATACATGACTGTACATAAAAATATATTATGACATTTGGCTTTAAAACACATCATTAATTCTCTCGCAACACACATTAAAAAGTTTTTCAGTTTGTTTGCAACAAACAAGCCCATATTTTACACGTAAGAAGCAAAACTCAATGTTTAAAACGTTTAAAATACATTTAAAATCATTTTTTAAAAGTTGATAACGTAAAAAAAAACGTAAACGAAAATTTGGATCTAAGTTCGTCTCTTTGGATCTAAGTTCGTGTTTTTGTTCTGGATCTAAGTTCGTTTGGATCTAAAGACGCCAAATCCTATAATAGGAAACAGTGAAGTCTAAAAAAAACGTAATAGCGTCAGAAGAATGAAGGGAGGGGTTTGCGGGAAATTATTACACATAACTCCAAAGCAATTTTAAAAATCCGAGTTACCTTTTTAATCTCCGCTTTTGGGGAAATCCGAAAAGATTTCCGACATTAGGGTATTTCAGATTTTGCGGAGGGTATTCTTGAAAAAAATTTGGTACAACCTAAAATTTACGGATTGAAGATATTCATTAAAATTCTATTTCTCAGGAAAAATTTAATAAAGCTTTATTTTTCACATTAATGTTAAAAAATTGGTAATCTTGAGCAAACCAAATATGGGCTGGCTCGCTAGTTCATTTTCGTATTATAGTGCGCTTCTTTTTTGTAAGTCCCTTGATTGCGGATTTTTTTACTTTTTGCTTAAAATTTTTTAAAAATATTAAGTAAAATATTATAATTTTTTTGTTTTTCGTCTTTATTTAATTTTTTATGTAAAAATATCAGCAATATTTAAAAGGCTTGAAATTGAAACCAAAAAACTCACAAGAAAAACAAATTAAGTATAAAATTTTAAAAGCATATTATATAATTTTTAATGTAAAAGTTTTGCTTTCATTCGAACTTAAACCTTATAATTTCCTATAAATCGCACGCGCAAACAAATTTTCATTAATTCAGTACAGTAGAAACACAGCCGTATTCACAAAAATGTCTCACGCCCGCTGTGTCTATAACTTCTTATGACACTGGGCGTGTAAGCTTTTTGGTTTCGTTGAAGGCTATTTCAAGCTAATTGAAACTGATAATTTTTTTCAATGTTAGCCCATTTTACAAGCAATTGTGAATTATTAACAATGTTTTATCTATATATTTAGTTTTAAGCCGTATAAGTAGGTTTTGTTTATGTTTTTAAAGAAAAAACTAAAAAAACACTCGCTAAATTTTCATGAAGATGTTCATGACACGCCGGGCCTTCAATTTCCATGAAGATGTCCATGAAGATGTACATGACACGCGGCAAGAGACCACGGTTTTGTAAATATCGATACAATAATAGATTTTTTGGGAGGTTGGTTAAAATGGAAATTCTAAAAGACCGGCAGGTTTTTATTTCATTTCTTTTTTAAACCAAGGTGGCCGAAATTACGGTAAACTTAATATGTGCTTTTATTTAAACGCATGACAAAATTATTTGGAATAAAATATAAAAATATGAAAAATAACAGTTTTAAGCACTTAATATTCGTTAATTTAAAGTTATACATTGCATCGTTTCAAATTTGATGCAGCTCAAACAAAGAGCAAAAAACACCTTTTTTGTATGAAAACATTGATAATGCAGAATCACATGAATAAAAAACTTAGCAAAAGCATTTTAATCGACTTACATCTAGTCACTTTTGTGCTAGTTCTTTTGGGTTTTAAAAATTAGCCATTTTTAAAACCCAAAAGGAGCGAATTGTCCAGGGAGCGAATTGTCCCTAATGAAGTAGGTTTGATAAGATTTGCGTTTATAAAAACTCCCGGGAGCGAATTGTCCCGGGAGCGAATTGTCCCTAATGAACTTGGTTTGATAAGATTTGCGTTTATAAAAACTCCCGGGAACGAATTGTCCTGGGAGCGAATTGTCCCAGGAACGAATTGTCCTGATAGCGAATTGTACTGGGAGCGAATTTTCTGGGAGCGAATTGTCCCGGGAGCGAATTGTCTGGGAGCGAATTGTCCCGGGAGCGAATTGTCTGGGAGCGAATTGGCGGGAGCGAATCGTCCCTAATTCGTGTGGATCCAACCTAAATGCATACGTATCCATTTTTCCGCAAAGTATATGCATACGTATGCATTTTTTGTAACTTTTATGCATACGTATGTATTTTTTTCTAAAATTTATGCATACGTATGCATAAAAGTTGCAACGAAATTGCATATAATTTGCGCAAAAATGAATACGTATGCATATAAGTTGCCAAATATGCATACGTATGCATATTTTATCCAAAAACAAAAAAAAACTTATGCAAATTGCAGCTTATATATTCATGCTTATGCATTTTTCCGCAAAGTATACATATGCATACGTATGCATTTTTTGCAACTTTAATGCATACGTATGCATAAATTTTAGAAAAAAATGCATACGTATGCATATAATTTGTGGAAAAATGCATACGTATGCATATAGTTACAAAAAATATGCGTACGTATGCATATGAATTTATGCATACGTATGCATAACATATGCATACGTATGCATAATTTCATATGCATAGGTATGCATTTAGGTTGAATCCACACATATCCCGTATAATTTGTTCTTCATTTCTCGTTCTTCTTTTCTTTATTAATTAATTTTTATGGATTCTTGCAAATACTTAAAGCAAATGTCATAAATTTTTTGTTCGCAAAAGCAGTTATAACTTGTACAATATTAATAAAAAGCAAACTATGATTTTGTTCGTTGTTAGACGAATTAAAAAAATGGTGTTATCTGAATATTTTATTTATTCATTGTTATTTGTATTTTACAATTCCATTTTCAAAATCAAATAGCAGCGAATGAAGTATATTATTCTGATAACATGATTCTGACAACATAAAGTATACTATTTTGTTAATCGTTTAAATACAAAAAATAATGCTTTGGTTCTTAAGATAACTTTAATGTAGCACAAATTATAACTATAATTGCTTTTGCGATCAAAAAACTAATTGCAACATGTATCCTAAGTATTTGTTAATTTTCTATAAAAATTTTTTACGATTTTTTAAAAATTTTTAGATGCGCGTTTTTAAAAACCCGCCCCTAACTTTAAAAATTTTATTTTCGAGATTTAGGCATACGTTAACATAGTAATTTATTCATTTTTCTATTTTTGTGAGTGAGGTTTTTTTAACGTTTATAAAAAACCTAACATTTGCAAACGACTAATTATAATTAGCTTGTTTGAATTAAACAAACAAAGTTTAAATTAAATCAGGAACTTGTAATCTGAAGAGTTACGAAAAAGTTACTAATACCAAGAATATATAACACAAGAGAATGTCCGACTGTACACTAAATTTTTGACCAAAATTTTGCGAGAAAAGTCGCACTTTCAAGTTTGTGTGCGACTTTTCTCGCAAAAATCCGCCGTTTTGTGCTAGTTTTTCCGCGCTGCGATTTTTAACACAGTGTTAGTTTTCTCGCAGTGGGGACTGCGACTTCTTTCGCACTCTTAGGGGGGGTGTAGGGGGTTTGTGTTTGGGTGTTTTTTTCTTTGTTCTTTTTATTACCAAAAATAAAGTAACTTTCCAACGTTTTAAAATTAAATAAAACAAGGTTCGAAGTGTTTTACTCCATTGAAAATGACTACCAGCGTCTGTACTTTTTTTGTTGCGCGGCCAGGCTCGCAGTGCGAAAATAATCGCAGTGCGAAAGAAGTCGCAGTCCCCACTGCGAGAAAACTAACCCTGTGTTAAAAATCGCAGCGCGGAAAAACTAGCACAAAACGGCGGATTTTTGCGAGAAAAGTCGCACACGAATTCAAAAGTGCGACTTTTCTCGCAAAATTTTGGTCAAAAATTTAGTGTACAGTCGGACATTCTCTTGTGTTATATATTCTTGCTAATACCTACGCAACATTTACACAATTAGGTTATCCTATTATTATTATGAAGAATTGCGACAAAACTTTAAATGTACATAAAGGTCTCGAAAAAGAGTTGGCATAGTATTATTAGTAAAAACTAAGCGGAATATAATTGAACACCAAAAATGTCCCATAATTTTTTACAAGAAATAATTTTTGAGCAAAAACACATATAAAAGGTTAAGTAAACTATAATACAAAAATGGGATGTACCACAAAAAACTAAATAAGAAATCCTGAGCCCAATAATAAAACGAACATCTTCTCCTAATTTATTTTTTAAATCTTACCGTTAAAATTTAACGACAAAAGGTGGGAATCATATGAGGGAAGATTTAAGGTTTGTTAATGTATTTATGAATTTTTATTTAGTGTATTTTGTGGTGCATTCAATTTTTGTATTATAATTTATCATTTTATATGGTTTTTGCTCAAAAATTGTTTCTCGTAAAAAATTGTTGGGTATTTTTGGTAACGGTGTTAATCCCACCTCCTTTGCATGTTAATCCTTCTGTAAAACCTTTATGTAAATTTGAATTTTCGTTGTAATTATTCCCACGGAAGCCATAGTTTATAAACTGATGTTAGAAATAAACAATTAAAACGTAATATGTTAAAATTGGTAAAAATTAAAATATTAAAAATGTGGGGTACCATAAAATCCAGCAAAAATGTTAAAAATTTAGTGTTTATTGATTAAGTTTTTAAAGCTTAGTTTTACAATGTAGTTCTTGTATTGTCTTTCGTCAATTTTTTTTTCTTTGAAAATTTTCCATTTAAAAAACCGTCTCACAAACTAAAATAAGTAATATTTAATATCACGCACAACAAAAGCATAGTTATATATAAACTGTTTATTTGTTTATATAGTTTTACATACAATATGAGCAAAATGTCATAACAAATATATAACATTTCTTCTATTGCAGATTATTAAAAAAATAATAAAAATAATATAAAAATGATAGATAATATATAAATTTTTAAAATACATGGCATTTTGTTGGGTTAAGAAAATATCTTGTTTTGAATGTTTTTGAATTTGTGATCGATGGAGCTCAGGAAACTTGAAACTGGAATATGGAACTAAAATTATGGAACTCGAAGCAGTAATTTGGTAACCTGGAGCCGAAAATAGAAAACGCTAAGACCTATACCTAAGCCTAAATAAAGTCTAAATCTAAGACCAAAAGCTTTAAGTTTCAATTGCTTGCGGCTCCAAGCTCCCACAAATTTTTTACGGCTTCTAATTCCCTAAAAATATCCTGTACCTGTCTTTGTTGTAATCCAAGATGCGACAACAATTTAAACAAATGTTTTGTTGTTTTATATAACGTATTTACAAAGTAAAAATTCCACAGGTTTTTTTTATGTATTCCACCGTTTTGTTTTTCTTTGAAAACTGAGGTTTCAAGCTCCGAGAATAGTTTGGCTGTTAATTTGCAAATGGTGAAGTAAATAATGTTCCCTTCGGTATTGCCTTTCCAACCAACAGTTAAAAATCCACACTGCACCACATAAAATAAAAATTAATAGTATTGATGCTAAAATTATTGCCAAAGATGAAGATATAGGTGGTTCCATATGAATTATAAATGAATATAGACGAGATGTACTGGATAAACCATCTGCTGATTTTCTACGACATTTTAAACCTTTGAAAAACGATATATATATATATTTTGTTATTTATAGGCGTCACAGAAAAAAATACAGTAATAATGACACGCGTTTTCTAATTTCTAAATTTCTAAATGTTTATCAATTCAGCCAATATAAAACTACTTAAAAAATAGTTGCTCTTTTGTTACAATTTCGCAAAGTAAATATTATAATAGCAATATCAAAATGACTTAATTTTTTATATAGGAATTGCATATTTATTGTTAGATTACAAATTTTTGGTTAAACTAAACTCACATCTTACTGAATTCATCGTACTAAATCAGAATTAAAACATAAAATTCACAATATGCTAGATCATCGAATCTAGTTTTATTTTAGAAAATAGACAACATTTTTGAAAGAACACGGTGAATGATATATTTATATTATTGTATTGTGTTTTATCTAAATATAGGTGGAATTTGAGAAACTTTTTAGAGGATAAATTTGGGGAAAAAATCTAGTACTCTGTTTTACGTGGTTTTACCTAGTTTTTAGAGCTTACCAAATTTTACCTATATTTATTTGTTCTTATCTAGTAACTATTTGCTAAGTTTTTTTTTTCAAAAAAATTACCTATTAGTTTTTTTACCAGGTTTTAATTCTTTGGGATTCTTTCGGCTGCATATCCGCTGAAGAGATTCCGCGCCATCGCTGCTCACTGTTAAACTCGGCGCTGACTGTGAAGCCGACGCGGAGTTTAACACACTGCAGCACTGACGCAGAATACCTTCTGCGGATTTGAAGTTTTTTTGAACAAAAAAATCTGAAAAAGTTAAGTTTTGAAAATGTACCGCGTGGCTTTGAATAAAAAGAATTAAAAAAACGGTGTCAGGTGTTATTTGAAAGATATCTGTTGTCAGATCCCCAAAATTACAATTAAATAAACAATTAAATTACTTCATGTAAACTTGGAAAAACCTTAAAATTTTTTTGGTTAAAAAAATAAACAAAGTTTTTAGTTCAATCGGTCATATACCTGAAGTTCATAATACAAACTTTGTGTAAGATTTAAACCCCGAATTGATTTTATTGAACATTTTTTAAATTTTTTATTAATCTTATAAAATTTAATAATTCTATCAAATTTTCTAAAATTTATTTATTTTTATTTTTACCTATTAAATTTGGGTTTTAAGTTATTTAACTTTAAAGTACTAACTATACTACATAATCAACTATACCTAATATAAATTAGGAAACTCTTCAAGAACATAAGTACTTCTATTTTTAGATTGAAAAATAGTAATTTCGACTAGCAGCATTTTTCAATCAGTACAAAAATGATGGTCGCTACAAAATTCGAACTAACATTTGGCAACAGGGAACTTTATTTTATATAAAAATTTTATTAATTTTAGTTGAGATTGTAATCCACATGATGATTTCCTGCTTGTATGAGTTACATTTTTATTGATGAGACATAATTATTAAAATTTTTTGTTTATTGCGCAATATTTTTGTAAAAACTATTTTATTATTGCTAATTTCTATACAAAAGTGTAAAAGATTTAATTGATATTTTTTTAAAAAAAATAGTTTTTTTAAAATTTGCAAAAATAAAAAATAAACGTATAAGACATTATGGCGAACGTAAAACATCTTCATAAACAACATTGTATATATAACGAAAACAACCGGAATTTGTGGTAAGAAGTTCTCCAAATTTATCCAGATATGTTTATTAGGAGTGAGTTTGTTTTAAGTTTAAACTTTGTTAATTTCTGTCGAAATTGATTTCTAAAACATTGTTAAATTAAAAAAAAAAAAAACTAACTGCAATTTTAACTTTAAAAGTAAAAAAAATCTTTGAATAAATTTTTTGATATTGTATTCGGGTAGCTGACTTAATTTTGGCCTCCTTTTTTATTTTTTTTGGATAAGTTTTTTTCTGGCTCTTCTATTCGTGCCAAAGATTTGGTTATGTCAATACTATTTGGTTATGTCAAAACAATTATGTCAAAACCTTAAAAAACACATGTGTTATTTTATTAAGACGTGTTTGTTTTTTGTTAAATTTTTTTGGCGTGAAAAAATATTTTAACATAAAATGGCGTTTTTACAGCCAGTCAAATTTAAAGAAAGCCTGCTAAATTTTTATTCTACTTTACTGAGGTTTTTTTTAACTTTTAACCCAAAAATAAAAAAAATCTGCCTTAATTTTGGCCACCTTTCAGGTTTTAAAAAACCAAAAACAAAAGCCTAAAACAAAACAAAAAAAACGATTAAATAGACGGAAATTACTAACTTTAAAAATAAACAAGGCGTTACAAAAGTTAAGGAGGGGTATAATTTCACACCAACCTTTGCTTATCTGTGATGTTTTATATCTGATTGCATCCCTCCGCCAAGAAAATAACCTGATAATTTTTGCTACATTTTAATAATCTTTGAGAAATTCCTATACCGATTTATTGAAAGTTTGCACCTAGTCAATTGGAAGTTGGATTACTCCCGCTCGCATAGATGTTCACTTAATGTTCACTTAACAATTCTTATTACTGCATCTTTTCGCCAAGGGAAGTAACCTGACATTTTTACTGTGTTTTAGTTTACTTTACACAACTTTTTGAAGCATTGGTACTTTTTATCGTGGTAAGTGGTGTGTTGAGTGGGGAAACCTTATTGACATTGATGTTTACTATATTCACTATATGGCTCCATCATTTCGCCAAGAAAATAACCTGACTTTTTTGATGTGTTTAATACAACCTAGTAAATTATGGGTTATATAACCCTACTTGTTCACATGATGGTGCAAATCGTGTTAAACAGGTTCTTTCACGTGAATTTTAAGGTGGCAGAAATTAACAGATTTTTAAATTTCGCAGTTGTTTAAACGCATTGCAAAGTGCTTTCGAATAAAATATATAAAAGCATAAAAATTAACAATCGGGAGCCTTAAAAAGAAGTTATTTTAATGTTATAGATTGTTTCGTTTTATTTTGATGCAGTTTAAACACAAAGCAAAAATCCAGAAAATCACAGAAATGCACTTAATTTGTATAAAAATGTTGATGAAGCAGAGTAACACGAATACGAAAAATTTGCAAAAACACTTTATTCAAAATTCATCCGGTTACTTTTGTGCTAGTTGTTTTGTGTTTTAAAAATAAAATTTTCTAACACCCTTAATTGGTGGCCAAAATCAAGGCCTGGCTAAAATTAAGTCAGATACCCTAAGCTGTTTTTCAAACCAAATCAAATGTTTTTATTCTAGAAATTTTAAAATAACAGCAAATTTCACGTCAAACCGATCAATTTCGTTATAGATTCCAAAATCAGACTTTATCTAGAAAATGACTCAAAAACTTAAATTATTCTAAATTTTAAGATATGCCATTACCAGGAATGCATGCATTCTTGCTATTACCAAGGCTCTTTTTAAATCTAACCAGGTATGTTAATTGATAGTATTTGTTTTGTTATAAAGAATTTATTTTTGATACAACTCAATTGGAAAAGAAAAATTTTAGAATCGATTTTACTTTTGGTTATCCTCAATTTATGCTTTAGGGTCCATGGAGACGTAGGAACTTGGAGCGGAAAATAGAGATCGCTAAAACCTTACCTAAGCCTAAGCGAAGCCTAAAAAAGGTCCAACGTTTTTTCGATGGCTCCAAATCCCCTTCTTGCAGCTATAAAGACCCCGTAACCAATTTATAACAAAGCTCTTTTTCTCTATGAATCTGTGACTGTTGAATCTCGGGAATTTTTCTGCCAAAACGGCAGAATATTCTGCCCATTTTGTTGCGGCTATTAGTCTGCCAAGTTCCACCCAGCTTGACAGAGTACAGTCTGCCAAGTTTAGCAAACTATAATCTGCCTTTTATTTCAGTCTGGCAATATATAATCAGCCATTTTAAAAGCAGCTATTCATTAGCGCTAAAATTTTTTAAATTTTTTGGTGCTTTATTAAATATAAAATTTATACTAATAAACCAATTAATAAATTTTCAAATAATAATACCAATTCATTACAATAAAATATTGGAAATCAAAATTTTAGAAACAGTTATACAACAAATTGAATTATACCTAAAACTTCATAATAACAAGTCAACAAGAGTTATTTTTATAGAAGCCAGAACATAACTAGACAAACATGCTCTGAATTCGCAACAAAACCGCTTCCTAAATTATCTTCAACAAATGTTTTCCAGTCTGGTCCAAAAGATTTTAGCGAATTTAGTCCATTGGGTCACATTGTTAAGTTCAAGAATTTATTTGTAATTTATTAAATTGTTTTTATATTATCATTTCCGCTTTATTTTGTTTAAACAAATATACACATTTTATTACTATTGCTTATGGCTTAACAATAATATAATTTTTAAGCAAATATAACTAAAAAAATACTAAAATTAAAATTAAAACGAAACAAGAATTGTGGAACATGCAATATTTTTGGAATATGATGAAAATTTTCGATTAAAAGAGATCGCTAAAAATAGGTATAAAGCATTTTTAAATTAAAGTACATTACGTACAAACATAATCAATATTGCATTGCATTCATACAATTAATAAAAATGTGGGGTACTGTAAAATCCGTAAAAATCAGTGAAATCTGTAATATCGAAATTTTAAAAATTTAGTGTTTATTGATTAAGTTTGTAAACTGTAGTTGTACGTTTGTATTTCTTCTATGCTTATATTTTGCTACGCAGTATTTGCATATAGGCTAAATCTCTAGTTGCAGCTTTACTTTATTTTCTGCAACAGACTTTTAGTTGTTGCTAATCTGTGTTATCATCATTTCCTGAAATTCCAATTTTTTAGTAGTGGTGGATTACAGTTCAATTTCTTTGTTACAATAAGTTTTTGGAATTATTTGTGTTATGTTTTTTTATTTATTTATTCGATATATTATATCATGTGTATTTTTTCTTAATTTTTTAATTTCGGGTTCAATTTCTATTTTTTCCGCTCTAATTCCATGCTTAATGATTATGCTTAATAAAAGGCACTGAGCGAAAAGAACGGGTTAACTCACCTTTTTTTAAAATTTTCCGTAAACTCACAAACATTTCCTTAAGAAGCTGAGTTGATCACATTTTTGATAAAAGATCGATCACATTTTTTTACTAAACGATAAATGGGTAATTTTGACGGATGAGTGTATCTTCAAGTTTACAAAAAACCTACCCTTGACATAAACTTGTTTAATTCTTTTAAGTTTATTCAATTTGGTATAGTCGAAATTTTTCTGAAGGTCAGAATAACCAAAGATTGATTGTTGTAGGAAATTGTTACAAAATATTTAGTAAACTAGCCTACTAATTTGTTTAGTAAATTGTCTTTGTCAATTTTTTTTGTTTGAAAATAAAACTATTTTTCATTTAAGGTAGAACGATATAGTTGCAAAAATTTTACCAATTTTACCCAAAACATGTATTTGGGGGTTTTCGGAAGTCCTGAAGACGAATCCGACCTCCGTTTTTCAATTTGACCCCCCGGGGGGCACTAGGGGGGTTGCGATCACCCCCTTGGGGGGCATTCTGACTATATACCGGTTTTACCTCAAAATCACTTCAAAACACGTACTCGGGGTTGAATACAGTATTGAATAATGATCACTTTTTTAATTAAAAAGTTAAAAATTAAAAACAAAAACAGCTCCGGGATTCCGATTCCGACGCTCTAACCACTCGGCTACTGCTCCGTTGGAGCTTCTTTCGTAAAAATTCGTAAACTATGCTTAGTATAATATTAATTCTGTTATCTGATCATTAAATAAATAAATAAATAAATAAATAAAAGCCCAGTTTTAAAAAACATTTCAAAATGTAGTTTCCCGTCGTCAAATCAAAAAAAATTTGAATGAAAGTTTAGTCATTTGATAGGAATTAGTTTGTTCTTAACTTTTAACACAGCAGTTGTACCATAATTCCGAGCCAGTTTTTAAGTTTTTAACGAAATTTCCACTATTACTTCTTTTTATTTTTTAGTTCAGCAATTTCGGTAAATAAAACGAAATTAAAAAAACTTCAATAGTAGGGATTTGGCTAAAAATTTTTGTGGGCATGTACATTTGGTGTATCTAACTTGAGTTATATGTTTATTACGTAATATTAACTCTGGTTCTGTTAAATTGGGAAAAAGTGTTTTAAAATGCCTTTTTTCAACGAAGCATATTTTGGCGTGAAATGGTCCACCAAAAATGTTAAGAATACCGAACTAACTGGAAAAAATACCTTTTCTCCCAACATATAGTTTGTTTCTGTCCGTTAGGTACGGCACGAGTTATACAGATAAACCCACAGGGTATCCTAACTGTATCGTTCCACCTTAAATAATCGTCTCACAAACTAAAATAAGTAATATCTAACATCATACATTACAAAGGCATAGTTATAAACTTTTTATTTGTTTATATAGTTTTATACATACAGTATGAGCAAGATGTCATGAGAAATATATAACAAGTGTTTGATTGCAGATTATCAAAAAAAAATAATAAGAATAATATCAAAATGATAGATAATATTTACATTTTTACAATACATGACATTTTTTGGGTTAGGAAAATATTTTATTTTGAATACCTTCGAATTTGTGGCAGTCGATTGAGCCCAGGAAATTCGGAGCTTAAAACTGAAACCAAAAGTATTGAACTTGAAGCTGTAAATTTAAAACTCTGGGCAAAAAAAAGCACGATAAAGCCTATACCTAAAGCGAAGCTCAAATCTAAGGCCAAATCAATTTTTTTCTTAAAAACTCATTGTTCCCATTGTTTGCGGCTCTAAGTTCCAAAAAATTTCCGACGGCTCCAAATTGCCTACTCTACTTGCCGCTCTAAAAATCAAATACCTCTCATTGTTGTATTCCAACATGCGACAATAATTTAAGCAAATGTTTTGTTGTTTTAAACATCGTAATCACAAAATCAGCAATACGTAACTGAACGAAGAAAATACAAC
>JASAMX010021176.1:0-21022 GCA_030248175.1 Microlaimidae sp. YZB2_3 | reverse complement strand
TATATGTTAACTTTTATTTTCGTTCAGTTACGTATTGCTCCAATTTTGACCGCATCGGCTGTAGTGATGACGTCATCGAAAAACATTTTTTCTTAATCTTTTCAAAAGATAACCAAGACCAAGAGTCTAAGCTATGCTTGCATATATGTCCCGCACATATTCTAAACTCCGTTATGGATATATAACATTTCAAAGTTCGAGTTTTGTCGCCAGTCCGCATCATTTTTGTATAGACTATAGTTTGGAATAAGGGTTTTTTAGTGTTAGAAAGAGGGTACATAGCTACTAACGCCAATCATATGCAGAGGGAAAATTGAGAAACAGCGAGCGAATAGTACATTTTACGGCTTAAAATATTTCAAATATTTATTGGTTTAAAATCTCGACCCCTTCTTTTCAAAATTTCTTGAATACTTTTTAAATATTGCAAAAGCAAAAACAGTTTTTGGGGATTTTTATTTTTTTGCCGCTTCGTAGGTACGGCGCTGGCTGGCGCGCTTGTCACCCTGAGCTTCTTTTAATGTTTCAATTACAGAAAAAGCTTAATTTAAAAGTTTGGAATGGACTTTTTCAAATTAATTTCTAAAGTTTCCTGAGTAGTTTTACAAGCAAAACATAAAAAAACTATGTAGGTTAAGAATTAGTTTTAAAGCACAAATTTCATCTTTATTTTTACTAATTCAAAAACACTGTTCAGGATAATACTATTTATTGGTGATTTTAAACTATTGTGACGTTAAATTAAAAAACAAAAATTTATTTATTAAAAACTGATATATTACAGAGCAATACGTAGTTATATGTTGTATTTACTTGGTCAGTTTAGTCTGCTATTGATAATTTTGAAGATATTAATAAACGCTAAAACTTTTTATCATTTTAAAAGCTTTCGGTAAAACACATTAGCCTTGAAAATATTCTAAAATAGAGCAGGAGAAAGGGGTAATTTCTCCCCAGGTGTACGTTTAAACAAAAAAGATGTGACCTAGTCTAAAATGGACATTATGTGGACTATAGCAAATTTCCATTTGGTTCAGAAAGCTGCTCATTAAGTAAAAATTTCCACCATATTATGATAGTGATTTGTTTTTATGTTGAACTAATTTCACAGCACTGCCGCCACTTTTTTTTTAAATTTATTGTTGTTTCTTACACATACAAATATCACTTTTTAATAAAAAAATAGCGATTTCGCTCTTTTCAAAGATTGCTGTGAATATAATTTTTTCAATTGAAATTTCTTAAGACTAAAGAAAGAATGCAACAGTGCTGTGAAATTATTTCTAAGTATAAACAAATCATTATTATGTGATAAATATTTTTACTCAGTGGGAAGCTTCCCAAACCAAATGCAATTTTCCTATAATTCACATAATGTCCATCAAAGACTAGTCCATCTTTTCTGTCTAAATATGCGCACGGGGAGAAATCGTTTTTTTTCCTGCTCTATTTTTAGAGCATTTTTCAAGGCTAGTCTACCACTTTTTTGAATCAAATTAAAAATAACATAATAAACTATAGTTTTAGCTGCGTAATTTAAAACTAATTTAATTTAGTAATAAAAACATTTTTACCTAATCCTTAATTAAAAATTAAATAATATAGTGAGTTTTTTTATGTAGGGTACCTGACTTAATTTCGGCCAGGCCTTAATTTCGGCCACCAATTTAGGGTGTTAAAAAATTGGCTTATTTTTAAAACACAAAAGAACTAGCACAAAAGTAACTGGATTAATGTTGAATAAAGTGTTTTATTTTTGTTATTCTGCATTATCAACATTTTTATACAAAAACTGAATTTTTTTGTGATTTTCATAATTTTTGCTTTGTGTTTAAACTGCATAAAATTTAGTTTTAATTAACTGCGCATTTTAAGATTCCGTTAATTTCGGCCACCTTAAAATTTAGGTGAAAGAACCTGCCGTTTTTTTCTTTTTTAAATATCATCGTACTACCATATTTATAAAGATTTTTTTGCCCGTTTGACTTTTTTGACGTTTTTTAAGCCAAAAATAAAAATTCAACAAAAATATAGGTTATTAAAACTTGTTTTTTTAAGGTTTTGACATAATTATTTAAAGTCTTACTTTTAACTATTAAAGTTTGAAAACGGAAAAAATTAAGTTATATGTACCAAGAACAATACCTAAGGATAAATTTGCAACCTTTAAAATTTTTTATTGTTCAGTTGGGCAATAGTTATAGCCAGTTTTTTCTAGGTGGCCGAAGTTAATGGCTCGCGCCTTAATTTCGGCCACTATAAAAACAAAACTTTAAACCTCCACTGATCTTTAAATTTAACAGAATTTTTAAAATTTTGCAGTGAAATAACAAAAATAGCTATCGTTTGATTTTTAGACCAAATTTCGGGTCGATTGGAAAAACCAAAAAAACTCATTCAAAAAAATAAAAAGATGGCCGAAATTCCCCTTCTTTTTCTGCTTTTTTGTTTTCTCTTCTTCTGTTTTTTTTTCTTTTTTTTGTTTTTTTTTGGCTAAGGATTTGGGCTGTACTGGTAAATTTAAATGTAGATTTGACATTTCTGGTATGTCTCACTATCTGAAACTTTTTGTTCACTGCAGTAGCTTCGGTGGGAATGTACTTTCTCCATCTGCATGTACACATGTCTACTTAAGAAAATATGCATCCGGCAAATTTACTGAATTTTATAATTGGGATTGTTTGAATCGAACAAAAAGCGAATCAAATAACTGCAAAATCGACAATACAAAGATACCTGGAGGTTTGTTTAACTTTTTAAAATCGGTTTGTAGGTGAAAAATGAGTATCATCAAAGGTGGATAATACAATGATTCGGGACAAAGGTGTGACACTCGTGCTTAACAAACGCGGCCATGCGAAAGACAACCAGCGGACGGACGGGTGTCATCGTGACGGACGGGTGTCATCGTGACGGACGGGTGTCATCGTGACGGACGGGTGTCATCGTGACGGACGGGTGTCATCGTGACGGACGGGTGTCATCGTGACGGACGGGTGTCATCGTAACGGACGGGTGTCACGATAAATAGTTTGAAAACCATGTTTCTAAAGATATTTATTTAATCTTCTTGGCTGGCTTCAAAACACTTAGCTCAGCGTTCTCAAGAAAGTAATATACATTTAGTGCATAAATAAAAAGAATATATTTTACAGTGAGAACATAAGTCACTTAGTTTTAAAGAAATGTAGTTTGACAGAATAATTTTTTTTGAAACATCTTTTAAGGTTTTAATGGGTTTTTTCTACACTTATTCAGCTGTTATTTTGAGTACCGAGCGAAGGGGGATAAATGTTTACTGGATGTATTTAATGAGCCTTTTTCCTTTTCTTTAAAAAAAAATAATAATAAAGTGGCACATTAAAAAAAAATTCCCAAAATCAAAACAAAATGACAAAGGATTATGGAAAATTGTTAAAAACCTTGAATATATTTTATATTTTACAAACTAAAGGATTGTAAAGAACACAACAAATACATATTTTGTGGTTTTTTTGTAAATAAAATGAACATAAACTAACACATTTTTTATAAAAAAATACCGCAGATTTGTCGGCCTTTTAATGCAAAATAAAGTTCAGTTTACATTATTTTTAAAAATTCCCCAAAACACCAAAGAAAAGTAAAAATATTGCCTGAAAACATAGGTGGTTGCAAACAGCCGTTTATATTACGCTTTTAGGCGAACTCCTTCATAATTACGGTAGCGCAGTGGATGGTCTTTGGATACGCATATGAGGGTCCTAAGTTCGAAGCCCCCAGTAGTCGTGTTTTTTCTTGCCTAGGCATATTTCTAACATAATGTTTAATTTCATTTATTTATCTTTTTACATGAAAAAAAAACCCAAATGAAAATAACGAATACTTATTTTGAAGAAACTATGTACAATAGTGCGCATTTGCATGTCATATCTTTTTGCTTCTTTCACGTATCATTTTTAAACTAAACTGAAAATTGTTTGTTCCTGGTTATTTTTTAAACAAATAGTCCTTTTAAGTAATTGTGGGCATATTTTTCATATTTTTTAATTTATTTTATGACAAGATTAATACAAATGTAACTTCTTAATTTGTTTTCGCGGTTTTTTTATATTAAAAGAGGTTAAATTTGCCCTTATTTAAATTATTTAAATTTGTATGAATGTGATTTTATACTAGCATAATAATATATTTGTGTTATTTATTCTGGTTTTCACGCAGCATCTGTTTTTTGTCGCTTATTCGAGTTTTAATAAAAGGTACGGTATTAAATTGTAAAAGTTTTTGAAAGTCGGTCAGCAAGACAAAATATGTTTAGAAACATGGTATTCAAAGCATTTATCGTGACACCCGTCCGTCACGATGACACCCGTCCGTCACGATGACACCCGTCCGTCACGATGACACCCGTCCGTCACGATGACACCCGTCCGTCACGATGACACCCGTCCGTCACGATGACACCCGTCCGTCACGATGACACCCGTCCGTCACGATGACACCCGTCCGTCACGATGACACCCGTCCGTCACGATGACACCCGTCCGTCACGATGACACCCGTCCGTCACGATGACACCCGTCCGTCCGCTGGTTGTCTTTCGCATGGCCGCGTTTGTTAAACACGAGTGTCACACCTTTGTCCCGGATTATCGTATTATCCACCTTTGGTATCATATAGTTTCATTCAGTCTAGCTCAAAAAGTCTTCTGCAGATTTGTTGCTCCCGTCCAAGCAGAATTGGTTTTTGCTCTTGATATTTTTCCTATATTTTTTCAAAATTGTTTTTGAGTAATTGGGATTTAGAAGGCCTACATTTATTTACGCTGAAACTTGAAGCTAAAATGGGTAAAGGGATGGAGCCAAATATTTTAAATTATAATCTTAACATAAACCAAACCCTGAACCCAATCTCAAACCATTGTTTTTACACCAAGTTCCTATTTTCGTGGCCTGAATTGCTTAACATTTTCTAACGAATTTATTGTCTCTTAAAGGTGTGGTACATACAGAGTCAAACTATTTGTCTTCGTTTTTAATTATTATTTGTGAAAACCCCCAATAGACCACTAAATTTTTTGCATCAAAATATCCCAAGTGGTTTAGAAAATACAGTATACCCCAAAAATTGTTTTTTTTTTTCGATAATTTTGTACCTAAAAATTCGCTCAATTTGTATAAAAGTTTAACTAGCAGATCTAGCTTTTCTTGTACAAAAAAAATCTTAATTTTTTTACTAAAAACACGAAGGGAACGAAAAAAATGTTAGACAAATTTAACTCCGATTTCGGCGGTACATTTTTATCACCAAAAAATTACCGTGCGGACAAAAAACAAACGCTATGTATTATTTTTACTATTTTCTAATAAAAAATCATTTAATAAAGCATTCTAAACAACTTTATTAAAGCAATAATTCCTCACAAGATATCAAGACAAAAAAGAAATCACTCAAAAAAGAAAACAAAAAGTTTGAACACCTTTGATTTTTATCATTATAGCTTCAAAAACAGTTAACAAGTTTTATCATTCTTATGTGCTTTAAAAAGAACGACTTTAAGGCTATTAAATCATATTAATATACGAATTATGCAGTTTTTAATAAAAAAACTGTAAAGAATCAGAGAAAAATGTAAAATTTGAGATAAACGCTAAATGTAAAATATATTAGTTTTAAAATATAATAGACCAAAACATACACTTGCTGTAAAAAGTTAAATTAGCTTTACGTTTATTTTATAAAAAATCAAAAGTGTATTAACCAGGCAGGGCTCGAACTCAATAAAAATTAACGCGTAATCACTACTAAACACCACAACGCCCGTTACGCGCAGTACCGTAAATCTTGCTTATAAAACTGTAAAGCTTTCTCAACAAATCAGTTCCCTCGCTACGTTTTCTTGCAATAACTTGAGAGTTTTTTTTTTCATGGGAAACGCACATGTCATGACAAATACTGCAAAAATCTTAAAAATCATATATCAAACTAAGAGCAGAAAGTAACGGCTTTATTTCAGTGCATATTTTGTAACTCAAATTCTTATACCCATTGAGCAACTTTTTAAGTATAATATTATCGAAAAAAACCATTTTTCTGAACCACTGGAGATATTTTGATGAAAAATTTTTTGTGGAATATTGAGTATTGAAAACAGCGTTAAAACAACTTTCACAAAACATCATCAAAATTGAAGGCAAAAAGTTTTACTCTGTCATATATTTTGTACAAAATAGTATTCTCTTAGAAGGCATAATTCATAGAAATTATTTTTAGCTATATAATCAGCAAAAATATAATTTCAAAATCTTAACATTAAAAGCTGCTATTATACTGGTGTGTTGTAAAAAGTTACTTTTATTTTTTCTTGGACTAATAGAAATAACAAATTTTGAAATACTTTCACTTTTACTCAATTTTTAAATTTCACTTACTTTTAGAAATTGCTATAACTCTATACTTATTAGTTCTACTCTTACTCAGATTTTTTCTAATTGACCCCCAGCACTCTTTTAGGCTGTTAGGCTTAGGTTTGGGTCTAAGTTTAGTTTTATGTTAAAGTTTAGCTTTAGGCTGAAGTGGGGGCTTAGGCTTAGGCTTCGGCTTAGGCTCAGGGGGCTTAGGCGGTGGGCTTAGGCTTAGGGGGCTTAGGCGGGAGGCTTAGGCTGGGGCTTAGGCGGTGGGAGGGCTTAGGCTGGGGCTTAGGCGGGTGGGCAGAGGTGGGGCGCATGGGGGAAGGTTTATGCAGAAGCTTAACTTTAAAAGCCTTAGGAGAAGTGCCGTGGCAATGGCGAAAAAAAGCACCTTTGCGCAAGTCAAAAAAAGCACCCTAAAGGAGCGCATGGCAAATATTATACAGTCGTGTTTATATATTACGTTATTAGTATTGTATATAAGTTTTTTCCGAGAATTTTAAGAGACTTTGAAGTAATTATATTTCAAATTTCTGCAATATTTAGTGATTAAAAAATTAATCCGGTTTTTTCTGAAAACGGACTGTTTTTATTATAATCGTAAAAATCTATGACAGCTTTACGTAATTTTACCAGCGTAAAAATTCCTTTAGCATTTGAAATTAGGGTTTAATTCTCCTTAGCCTAAGCAAAACCTAAAAATCAAGCTAAATTAACGGATGATCAGTTAGAATAAAAAAACAAATAAAAACGCAGAATTTTTTTTAATTTCACCTTTTTACAAAATATACATAAATTAACCAACTTTAGCTTTTAAAAAATTTGCATTTAGGTTCCAAGTCAAGTAATTTGATGAACAATTATTAAAATACAGTTTTTAGTCTTTGTAATTAACCCGCTTTAGTGAAAAATTTTGAATGTTTTTGTTGTTAAGTAGCCGATTCAATACTGTAAATATCGCGATCAGCTGGATTTTATTTGCCTATAACTATCTAAAACAAAGAATTTACAGTAAAAAAATTAGAATTTTTGAACAAAAACACCAAAATTTCAAATTCTGCTAAAATTTTAGCCTGCCCCGGCCCGGCCCCGGCCCAGGCCACAGCATCAGCAAAAACCCTGAACCCGTCAATCCCTATGTATCACTGTGTATTAAATTTCTTCTATATCCATGCATCGCTTTTACAGAAATTTAATTCCCCGAGGGGTTATATTTAACCCTCGGTGGGTTAAATTTGACCCTCGGGGGTTTAAATTTAACCCCCGGGGGTCAAATTTGGCCCCCGGGGAGCAAATTTAACTCTCGGGGGGTTGAATTTGACCCCGAGGGATTAAATTCAGCCCGAAAATTTTTTGTTTTGCAAGGGCCCTGGTTTGAATCCTTTTTTAATTTAGCGTTATTTTTTTTCCTTTTAATATTAATTTCAAGATTTTCGTTTCATTTCAATTCTTAAAATATTTGTTTGTAAAAAGGATAAAATTGAAAACAAATAAATAAAATTTATCTCAAAATAACTTAACTTAGGCATTTTTTCGTATGAATAATTTTAATACTTTAATGAAAAGACCTTTATTCCTAGTTGATCTTTTATAAGATTGTGAGTTTTAGTTAATTGTGGACTTTTGTTAATATATTTAAATGTTTTTTGTATTTATTTTCTCTGTAATTAATACAAGTATTTTTCATGGGTGGCGCGGAAGCGTCACGGTGCGATTTAGCCCCGCGGCGCCGCGCTAACCATAATTAGAGAACGTGGGTAAATTTTGAAATTCATGTTCTTCTTCTTCTTCTTTTTCTTTTTCATCATCATCTTCTTCTTCTTCTTCTTCTTTTTCTTCTTCCTCTTTTTCTTCTTTTTCTTCTTCTTCTTCTTCTTCTTCTTCTTCTTCTTCTTCTTCTTCTTCTTCTTCTTCTTCTTCTTCTTCCTATTCTTCTTCCTCTTATTCTTTTTCTTCTTCTTCTTCTTTTTCAGGAGCCACTTTTTTCATTTAGGTCCTTGTTATCGATTTATTGATCAAAATAATAAATTGAAAAAAAGCAAAATAAAAACTTCTAAACGCACAAACACAGTCTTTAGGCAACAATCATGATTGTACAGAGCAGACAGCGGACAGCTCCTCATAGAAACTGCACAATAACTTCAGGCGGCTGTACCTTGGTTGCTATTGGTGGCGTAAACAGCACAGCGCCATCTATTTCCACCGCGCGGAAAACGGCGAAAACAATAAAATCTTTTTTATTAATTATTGATCAAAAAATTAATTTAAAGTTTTATTAAAAAAATTGCAATTATCGGTGGCGCGGGAAGCCACGTGGCAGTTTAGCCCCAAAGCACCGCGCCAACTATAATTAACTAACTATAATTAAAGGTAAACCCAACGTGGCTGCAACAGTTGTTCGTTGGATTGAAAAATGCCCCCAATTAAGTAACCACTCAAATCACAAGAATCTGACATAATTTTATCATCCAATAAAATTAGATTTAATACGGAGTATTTGTTTATATATGTGTTTTTGATTCTGATTTTTCGTTTGTTCTGTGGCGCAATCAGGTAAAGCATAGTCGTTTTGACAGAGGTGAGGAGGTTGAACCCTCTTAAATCCAAGTTTTTTTTTTCATGTTAATAAATTTTTTTATGATTTTTTTATAATTTTAGAATTTTATTCACATATATTAAAAACGAAAACATAATTTGTTTCCTGCTTTTTGCCAATTTGTCGAATTTTTTGTCATTTGGATTTTCTAAAATATAATTTTTATGAAAGTAAAAAACCTAAATTTTTGCTATGTTCTACAATTGGTTTTACTTAACGCTTTGCAGTGAAAACTATCAGGAAAAAGGTTAACATTTGAATTAATTTTCACAAATGCATTCAATTTTTTAAAAATTGCTGATCTTGTGTGAACCATAAAATTTCTCCGCATAAAAATAACATGGGCGTGTCTAAATTAGTCATGTGAGAACACTGCTGCAGCTACGTTTAGTTTACTTTTAGTTGGGAAATTTTTGTAATTCATGTTTATCTTCTACTTATTTTTATTACTATTATTGTAACGCTCATATCTTAAATCTCATATCATCGTTCATTTGGCGATTTAACCCCGAGGCACCGCACCAACTATAATTAGAGAATTTGGATAAAATAAAATTTGTAATTCATGTTCATCTTCTTCTTCTGCTGATTCTTTATTTTTAAAAAATTGCAATCATTACTGGTGCGGAAGCGCTACACAGCAACGTAGCCCCACGACACTGCGCCAACTATAATTAAAGATCGTGGGTAAGTTTTGTAATTCATGATCATTTTCTTCTTCTCATTATTATTATTTATTTCAAAATTGCAATCCTTGCTGCTGAGGCGACTTGGCCCCACTCCAACGCCCAAACTGTAATTAGACAATGTTGGTATTTTTTTAAATAAATTTCATCTTCTTCTTCTTTTTATTTCAAAAAATATAATTGAATTATTGAAGGCACGGGAGCGCCACACAGCAATTAAGCCCCATGGTACCGCGCCATGCCATAACTATATTCACAGAACTTGGATAAATTTTGTAGTTTATGTCCCTGTTCTCCTTTTGATTACTAGATTTTTTTTCAAACCCTTATATATTAAAATTGATATTCCTTCGTTGTTACTATGGTTGAATTATATCTGGCTGACACTGAAATTTAGAATGCAGACATGAAGGGACCAATTAAATTTGTGCGGTAATGACGTTTTTTTTAAAAAAAACAATAAGAACGCAGAATTTTTTAAAATTCCACCTTTTCACAAAAAATACAAAAATTAACCAACTTTAGCCCTTAAAAATTTGCATTTTAGTTACAAATTAGGTAATTTAATAAATAATTATTAAAATACAGTTTTTAATGTTTGTTATTAATCCGCCTTAGTGAAAAATTTTGAATGTTTTTGTTGTTAAATAGTCGATTCAATACTGCAATACTCACGGTCAGCTAGATTTTTTTGCCTATAATTTGTCGGAAATAAATATGACTTTTTGGAAAGGGTAATTTTTTAGGAGCCATTTTTTCTGTATCCAATTTAAAATTTAAATTGATGACAACATAATTTTAAGTTCATATTAATAATCGACACCATTAAAAATTTATATTATTGCATAGCTAAAACTCTAAATTTTTTTATATTTAATTTAAAAATTCAATTTATCAACCATAAATAAATAATAAAGAATGTCGGCAAAGTTTTTCACATTGAAATGTTCACGATAAATTGTTAAAAACTGTTAAAACATTATATCTCGCTGACGGATTTTTTTTAAATTTTTTTATTTTAAAGGTTTATTCATAAAGAATAAAAACAGATGATAGCAAATATATCACAATTATAATATGGTATCACTACAATACATATACCATACAACATATTACAAAAACAAAACACCATATGAAATTAGTGTTGTGAGTTAGCTAAAAATCAAAGTAGGTAGTTAAGTAGGTAGGTAACTACTTTTAAAATTATAAGTAGGTAGTTAAGTGGTTAAACAAAATCACAAGTAGGTAGTAAGTAGGTAGTTAACTACATGAAATTCTTTTACTAGGTAGTTAAGTAGTAAGTAGTTAAGTAGGTAGTTAATAGTTAATTCTTGAACTAAATATATACTTATATTAAAGTCTTGGTAACTAAATATCTAAATTCTTAATCGAAAAAAACTTTGTCACACCTTTAATAATTAATATTTCCATATTTTATTGGTTTTTTAGCAGTAATTTATGTTTACCTTGTTTATAAGACGGTTAGACAAATAATACAATATAGTTGAAATTCAGGAAGTTTAGCAGAAAAATATTTTATAGTTAAGTTAACTTATGTTTTGCTAGCGTATTTTTCAAACTTATATAAAAAAGTTTTGTATTTTTTAACCCGTTTATTGTTTCACGGGTTAGAATGGGTTAGAATTCGCAGATATATCTAAACTTCCTGTCAAATTATTAGCTTTTTGCTTTTTTACTAGAGCATTTTTAAATAAAATTTTTAAAGGCACAATAATCTGGATTTGTTTCTTCAGTTTTTTGAATATGAATAAAATATTTTAACCAGAGAGCATATTCTTACCATTTTCTAACTATTTCGTTGTCACTATTTTGTAAAAATATGCAATTTTCTATAGAAATAGTAAATGTTATCTCTTCTTTCAGTCTGAAATATTCAGAGGACTTTATCCAAATTTCATTCAAATATGGAAATTTTTAAAAATAATATTCGAGGTTGTCTATTTATGGTACGTTTTTATAGAAGATACAAAATGGAGAATTTACTATTTTATATTTATAGAACCACTACCTGCAGCTTATTACTCTATGTAAGATTTTAAATTGTAGAACTTTGTTTCGTTTCTGAGTTTTGTTTCTGAGGTTATTGTTCTTATATTTATAAAGTGTTCCGTCCAGAAGGCGCATTGTTGTTTACCAATTATTTCATTCCAGTGTTCAATTGATGCTGGGTCTTCTATTTGTTTTATAATAAACAATTTTTTTATTTCTTTATATGTATTTAACTCTTTCCATTCTGGTAGGGGGTATCTTTATTATTTCAGATTTAAGAATGTCTCCTCACACGCGATTGACTACTACTTTAATTTGGTTATAAAGTATTTGATTGAATTTTTTAAAATTGTATATTTTTTCAACTATTCGAAATGACTTCCAATTTCGTTTTTCATCAAGAAAATTTTTTATTTGATCACAATTTTTTGTTACTAGCTCATGATGATAAACTGTTTTATTATCTATCAGTATATACTTATTATTGTTTTTTTTTCGTCTATAATGGCTTTCCAGCAGTATAATTTGACAATTCTTCTATCGATGCTTTTAGAGCATCAATATAATAATTATCTATGCCGTTCCACTTAACTGGAAGACTTTTGAAATTGTAAGTGCAATCAAGTAAATATTCCAATCCACCTACTTTTTTTTAGATTATGACAAATAAAAGCGCACCATTTTTCTGAAATATTTTTTGTAATTCTTCCTAACATTTTAATTTTAAACGTTTCATTTATTGTTTCTATGCATGGCATTTTTAGTCCATAATTTTTATAATCCTGATACATTACAGTACGTTTTATTTTCGGAAGCTTAAAATTCCAAGTGTAATTTGTAATAATTTTTTTAATTTGATTTAAGGTTTTTTTTGTCTACATATAAATTGATTAATGGATAAACTAGCTGAGACAACCCAAGAACTAGAATAGGGGTCGATGTGAACAAACCCCCCCCATACTAGAACAACCCGATTTTACTTGTGGTTTTATTTTTATTTATGGTTTTGTTAGATTTGTTACAACTTTAATTTCTTAGTTTTTTTTTTACTTTTTTTGGTTTTATTGGATTTCTTAAATTTGTTAACCTAGTTGACCTTGTTTTATTCCTTTGTTTTGTGGGTTTTGTTATGCCAGTTGGTTTTGTTGACCTTGTTGACCTTGTTCATTTTGTTGGATTTGTTAACCTAGTTGACCTTGTTTACTTTGTTGGTTTTCTTAACCTAGTTGATCTTGTTTACCTTGTTTGTTATTTTAGCCTAGTTGGATTTGCTAGCCTAGTTGACCTTGTTGACCTAGTTTTTGATTTTCTACGTAATAAAAAAGTCAGTAACAAAAATTTTGATATTATTTGTCTATCGGAAACGCACACAACACAAAAAAAGGAGAACGTATGGAAAAATGAATGAAATGGACACCCTGATATTTATTTTTCACATGGTACATCGAATTCTAAAGGAGTTAGTATATTGCTTTATAGACTAGTTCGGAATAAGGTTTTTATAGTGTTAGAAAGAGGGTACATAACTACTAGCGCCAATCATATGTAGAGGGAAAATTGAGAAACAGCGAGCGACTAGTAAATTTTACGGTTTAAAATATTTCAAATATTTATTGGTTTAAAATCTCGACCACTTCTCTTCAAAATTCTTAAATACTTTTTAAATATTGAAAAAGCAAAAGCAGTTTTTGGGGATTTTTAGTTTTTTGCCGCTTCGTAGGTACGGCGCTGCTGGCGCGCTTGTTCTCCAGTTTTTTAATGTTTCAATTACAGAAAATGCTTAATTTAAAAGTTTGGAATGGACTTTTTAAAATTAATTTTTAAGTTTTAAATAGTTTTACAAGCAAAACATTAAAAACACTATGTAGGTTTAAAATTAGTTTAAAAGCACAAATTTCATCTTTATTTTTACTAATTTGAAATCACTAATCAGGATAATACTATTCTAGTGGTGATTTTAAACTATTGTGACGTTTAATTAAAAAACAAAAATTTATTTAGCGCAAACTGATATATTACAGCACTTCAACGTAGTGAAACATATCATCGTGTAGCAATTTTTATGAAGTATAGGTTTAAACTTAAGAATCTAAGAAAGCTAAGATTTTTTCAAATTTTTTTTTCTTTTTGTACCCTCTCCCGTACAGTAAAAAACGCTTATTCCGAACTAGTCTATTTATATCATTTCAACAGATTTTCACAGCAATATACTAAGTCCTTTAGATTTTGATGTACCATGTGAAAAATAAATATCGGGGTGTCCATTCCATTCATTTTTCCATACGTTCTCCATTTTTTGCGTTGTTTGCGTTTCTGATAGACAAATAAAATCAATGCGTCAAGAATAGTGCAGGAAAAAAGGGCTATTTCTCCCCGGACGTTTGTTTAGACAGAAAAGATGTGGACCAGTCTGAGACGAACATTATTTGCACCATAAGAAATTCGTATTTGATTCGGCCAGCTGTCCACTGAATAAAAATTCCTACTATAATAATATTTTTTATATGTTGAACTAACTACAGAGCACTGTTGCATTTTTTAATCTGATGAAATCACAATTGAAAAAATTATACTCACAGCAATTTTTGACAAGCGCGAAATCGCCACTTTTTAAAAAAATATAGCAGTTTCTTACACATACAAATATAACCTTCTAATTAAAAAAGTGGTGATTTTGCGCTTGTCAAAAATGGCTGTGAGTATAATTGTTTTTAAATGTCATTTCAATAGATTAAAAAAATGCAAGTGCTGTGTAATTAGTTCAACGTGTAAATAAATAATTATTATATGGTAGAAATTTCTATTCAGTGAGCAGCTGGCCAAATCAAATACGAATTTCTTATGGTGCATAATAATGTCCATCTCAGACTAGTCCTCATCTTTTCTGTCTAAACACACACCTGGGAAGAAATCGCCTCTTTTTCCTGCTGTATTTTTAGAGCATTTTTCAAGGCTAGCAAATCCAACTAGGCTAAAATAACAAACAAGGTAAACAAGATCAACTAGGTTAAGAAAACCAACAAAGTAAACAAGGTCAACTAGGTTAACAAATCCAACAAAATGAACAAGGTCAACAAGGTCAACAAAACCAACTGGCATAACAAAACCCACAAAACAAAGGAATAAAACAAGGTCAACTAGGTTAACAAATTTAAGAAATCCAATAAAACCAAAAAAAGTAAAAAAAAAACTAAGAAATTAAAGTTGTAACAAATCTAACAAAACCATAAATAAAAATAAAACCACAAGTAAAATCGGGTTGTTCTAGTATGGGGGGGTTTGTTCACATCAACCCCCTCTCTTCTAGTTCTTCGGTTGTCTAGGCTGGTTTATCCATTAATCAATTTATATGTAGACAAAAAAAAACCTTAAATCAAATTAAAAAAATTATTACAAATTACACTTGGAATTTTAAGCTTCCGAAAATAAACGTACTGTAATGTATCAGGATTATAAAAATTATGGACTAAAAATGCCATGCATAGAAACAATAACAGAAACGTTTAAAATTAAAATGTTCAAAATTACAAAAATATTTCCGAAAAATGGTGCACTTTTATTTGTCATAATCTATTAAAAAAAGTCAGTGGATGAAAAATATACTGATTGCACTTACAATTTCAAAAGTCTTCCATTAAGTGGAACGGCATGGATGATTATTATATTGATGCTCTGAAGCATTGGGTATGAAGATATCACGAATTATTCTGTGCTGGAAAGCCATTATAGACGAAAAAAAACAATAATAAGTATATACTGATAGATAATAAAACAGTTTATCATCATGAGCTAGTAACAAAAAATTATAATACAAATAAAAAATTTTCTTGATGAAAAACGAAATTGGAAGTCATTTAGAATAGTTGAAAAAATATACAATTTTAAAAAATTCAATCAAATATTTTATAAGCCAATTAAAGTAGTAGTCAATCGCATATTAATACATATTTTTAAATCTGAAATAATAAAGATACCCCCTACCAGAAATGGAAAGAGTTAAATACATATAAAGAAATAAAATAATTGTTTATTATAAAACAAATAGAAAAAGCCCAGCATCAATTGAACACTGGAATGAAATAATTGGTAAACGACCAGATGCACCCCCTTTATGGACGGAACACTTTATAAAT
The DNA here is from genome assembly GCA_030248175.1 of Microlaimidae sp. YZB2_3. Lineage (NCBI taxonomy): Eukaryota > Metazoa > Nematoda > Chromadorea > Desmodorida > Microlaimidae > Microlaimidae sp. YZB2_3. Next base: position 5,208 of record JASAMX010021176.1, on the reverse strand, counting down.
ATAAGAACAATAACCTCAGAAACAAAACTCAGAAACGAAAACAAAGACTTTTCCAATTTAAAATCTTTCATGAAGTAATAAGCTTGCAGGTAGTGATTCTATGAATATATAAAATAGTAAATTCTCCATTTTGTACCTTCTACTAAAAACATACCGTGAATAGACAACCTCAAATATTTTTTTTAAAAATTTCCATATTTGAATGAACTTTGGATAAAGTCCTATGATTTTTTCAAGACTGAAAGAAGAGATAGTCTTTACTCTTTCTATAGAAAATTGCATATTTTTACCAAATAGTGACAACAAAATAGTTAAAAAATGGTACCAGAATCTGCTTTCTGGTTAAAATATTTCCTTCATATTCAAAAATCTGGAAGAAACAAATCTAAATTATTGTGCCTTTAAAAATTTTATTTAAAAATGCTCTAAGTAAAAAAGCAAAAAGCTAATAATTTGACAGGAAGTTTAGATATATTGTGAATTGTAGCCCAGGTTCTTTTAACCCGTGAAACAATAAACGGGTTAAAAAATGTACAAAACTTTTTTATTATATAAGTTTGAAAAATATCGCTAGCAAAACATAAGTTGACTTTGACTATTAGAATATTTTATCTGCTTAAATTTCCTGATCTTCAACTATATTGTATTGTTTGTCTAACCGTCTTATAAACAAGGTAAACATAAATTACTGCTAAAAAACCAATAAAATATGGAAACATTAATTTTTAAAGGTGTGACAAAGTTTTTTTTGGATTAAGAATTTCGATATTTAGTTCCCAAGACTTTAATATAAGTATATATTTAAGTTCAAGAATTAATTATTAACTACCTACTTAACTACTTACTACTTTAACTACCTAGTAAAAGAATTTAATGTAGTTAACTATCTACTTACTACCTACTTATCAATTTTGTTTAACCCACTTAACTACCTACTACTAATTTTAAAAGTAGTTACTTACCTACTTAACTACCTACTTTGATTTTTAGCTAACTAACAATTTACTAATTTCATATGGTGTTTTGTTTTTGTAATATGTTCTATGGTATATGTATTATAGTGATACCATATTATAATTGTGATATATTTGCTATCATTTGTTTTTGCTCTTTATGGAATAAACTTATTTTAAAATAAAAAAATTTAAGAAAAATCCATAGGCGAGATATAATGTTTGTAACAGTTTTTAACAATTTATCGTGAAAAACATTCCAATGTCAAAAATTTTGCCGACATTCTTTATTATTTATTTATGGTTGATGGATTGAATTATTTAAATTAAATATTAAAAAAAATTTAGATTTTTAGCTATGAAGGATGGTGGAAATTTTTAATGGTGTCGATTATTAATATGAACTTAAAATTATGTTGTCATCAATTTAAATTTTAAATTGGATACAGAAAAAATGGCTCCTAAAAAATTACCCTTTACAGAAAGTCATATTTTTTTCCGACAAATTATTAACAAAAAAATCTAACTGACCGTGAGTATTGCAGTCTTGAATCGACTATTTAACAACAAAAACATTACAAAATTTTTACCACTAAGGCCGATTAATAACCCAATCGTCTAAAAACTGTATTGTTAATATGATTTTATTATTAAATTACCTAATTTGTAACTAAAATGCAAATTTTCAAGGGCTCAAGCTGGTTAATTTTCTGTATTTTTTGTGAAAAGGTAGAATTTTAAAAAAATTATCATTTCTTGTTGTTTTTTTTTAAAAAAACGTCATTTTTTCACAAATTTAATAAAGTCCCTTCATGTCATGGATTCTAAATTTCAGTGTCAGCCAGATATAATTCAACCATAGTAACAACGAAGGAATATCAATTTTAATATATAAGGGTTTCTAAAAAAATCTAGTAATTTAGAAGGAGCAACAGTGACATAAACTACAAAATTTATCCAAGATTTGTGAATATGGTTATGGCATGACGCGGTACCATGGGGCTTAATTACTGTGTGGCGCTTACCGTGCCTTCAATAATTCAATTATATTTTTTAAAATAAAAGAAGAAGAAGATGAAATTTATTTAAAAAAATACCAACATTGTCTAATTACATTTTGGGCGTTGGAGTGGGCCAAGTCGCCTCACCAGCAAGGATTGCAATTTTGAAATAAATAATAATAATGAGAAGAAGAAAATGATCATAAATTACAAATTACACGATCTTTAATTATAGTTGGCGCAGTGTCGTGGGGCTACGTTGGTGTGCCGCGCTGCCACACCAGTAATGATGGCAGATTTTGGAAAAATCAAAAATAAGCAGAAGAAGAAAATGAACATGAATTACAAATTTTATTTGATACCAAATTATCTAATTTATCATTGGTGCAGTAAATAGGGGTTAAATCGCCAAATGAACGATGATATGAGATTTAAGATATGAGCGTTACAATAATAGTAATAAAAATAAGTAGAAGATAAACATGAATTACAAAAATTTCCCAACTAAAAGTAAACTAAACGTAGCTGCAGCAGTGTTCTCACATGACTAATTTAGACACGCCCATGTTATTTTTATGCGGAGAAATTTTATGGTTCACACAAGATCAGCAATTTTTAAGAAATTGAATGCATTTGTGAAAATTAATTCAAATGTTAACCTTTTTCCTGATAGTTTTCACTGCAAAGCGTTAAGTAAAACCAATTGTAGAACATAGCAAAAATTTCGGTTTTTTACTTTCATAAAAATTATATTTTAGAAAATCCAAATGACAAAAAATTCGACAAATTAGCAAAAAGCAGGAAACAAATTATGTTTTCGTTTTTAATATATGTGAATAAAATTCTAAAATTATAAAAAAATCATAAAAAAATTTATTAACATGAAAAAAAAAACTTGGATTTAAGGGTCAACCTTCCACGCCTCTGTCAAAACGACTATGCTTTTACCTGATTGCGCCACAGAACAAACGGAGAAGCAAGTTCAAGAACACATATATAAACAAATACTACGTAATAATTTGAATTTTATTGGCTGATAAAGTGATGTCAGATTCTTGTGATTTGAGTGGTTACTTAATGGGGAGCATTTTTTTAATCCAACGAACAACTGTTGCAGCCACGTTGGGTTTACCTGACTAGTTAGTTAATTATAGTTGGCCAGCTACTTGGGGCTAAACTGCCACGTGGCTTCCCGCGCCACCGATAATTCCAAACTTTTTAATAAAACTTTAAATTAATTTTTTGATCAATAATTAATAAAAAAGATTTTATTGTTTTCGCCGTTTTCCGCGCGGTGGAAATAGATGGCGCTGTGCTGTTTACGCCACCAATAGCAACCAAGCACAGCCGCCTGAAGTTATTGTGCAGTTTCTATGAGGAGCTGTCCGCTGTCTGCTCTGTACAATCATGATTGTTGCCTAAAGACTGTGTTTGTGCGTTTAGAAGTTTTTATTTTGCTTTTTTTCAATTTATTATTTTGATCAATAAATCGATAACAAGGACCTAAATGAAAAAAGTGGCTCCTGAAAAAGAAGAAGAAGAAGAAAAAGAATAAGAGGAAGAAGAATAGGAAGAAGAAGAAGAAGAAGAAGAAGAAGAAGAAGAAGAAGAAGAAGAAGAAGAAAAAGAAGAAAAAGAGGAAGAAGAAAAAGAAGAAGAAGAAGAAGAAGATGATGATGAAAAAGAAAAAGAAGAAGAAGAAGAACATGAATTTCAAAATTTACCCACGTTCTCTAATTATGGTTAGCGCGGCGCCGCGGGGCTAAATCGCACCGTGACGCTTCCGCGCCACCCATGAAAAATACTTGTATTAATTACAGAGAAAATAAATACAAAAAACATTTAAATATATTAACAAAAGTCCACAATTAACTAAAACTCACAATCTTATAAAAGATCAACTAGGAATAAAGGTCTTTTCATTAAAGTATTAAAATTATTCATACGAAAAAATGCCTAAGTTAAGTTATTTTGAGATAAATTTTATTTATTTGTTTTCAATTTTATCCTTTTTACAAACAAATATTTTAAGAATTGAAATGAAACGAAAATCTTGAAATTAATATTAAAAGGAAAAAAAATAACGCTAAATTAAAAAAGGATTCAAACCAGGGCCCTTGCAAAACAAAAAATTTTCGGGCTGAATTTAATCCCTCGGGGTCAAATTCAACCCCCCGAGAGTTAAATTTGCTCCCCGGGGGCCAAATTTGACCCCCGGGGGTTAAATTTAAACCCCCGAGGGTCAAATTTAACCCACCGAGGGTTAAATATAACCCCTCGGGGAATTAAATTTTCTGTAAAAGCGATGCATGGATATAGAAGAAATTTAATACACAGTGATACATAGGGATTGACGGGTTCAGGGTTTTTGCTGATGCTGTGGCCTGGGCCGGGGCCGGGCCGGGGCAGGCTAAAATTTTAGCAGAATTTGAAATTTTGGTGTTTTGTTCAAAAATTCTAATTTTTTTACTGTAAATTCTTTGTTTTAGATAGTTATAGGCAAATAAAATCCAGCTGATCGCGATATTTACAGTATTGAATCGGCTACTTAACAACAAAAACATTCAAAATTTTTCACTAAAGCGGGTTAATTACAAAGACTAAAAACTGTATTTTAATAATTGTTCATCAAATTACTTGACTTGGAACCTAAATGCAAATTTTTTAAAAGCTAAAGTTGGTTAATTTTTGTATATTTTGTAAAAAGTTGAAATTAAAAAAAAATTCTGCGTTTTTATTTGTTTTTTTATTCTAACTGATCATCCGTTAATTTAGCTTGATTTTTAGGTTTTGCTTAGGCTAAGGAGAATTAAACCCTAATTTCAAATGCTAAAGGAATTTTTACGCTGGTAAAATTACGTAAAGCTGTCATAGATTTTTACGATTATAATAAAAACAGTCCGTTTTCAGAAAAGACCGGATTAATTTTTTAATCACTAAATATTGCAGAAATTTGAAATATAATTACTTCAAAGTCTCTTAAAATTCTCGGAAAAAACTTATATACAATACTAATAACGTAATATATAAACACGACTGTATAATATTTGCCATGCGCTCCTTTAGGGTGCTTTTTTTGACTTGCGCAAAGGTGCTTTTTTTCGCCATTGCCACGGCACTTCTCCTAAGGCTTTTAAAGTTAAGCTTCTGCATAAACCTTCCCCCATGCGATCCACCTCTGCCCACCCGCCTAAGCCCCAGCCTAAGCCCTCCCACCGCCTAAGCCCCAGCCTAAGCCCCCCGCCTAAGCCCCC